>WNNJ02001624.1:0-122717 GCA_012934845.2 Pomphorhynchus laevis | reverse complement strand
TTTTTTGTGGAAATACTTATTCTTACAATGACAACAATATATTAAATATTTTTATTCATATAAACAGTAGTGGTGTTGATGTACATTTAAAAGCACTACATATGGACCTAGGTTTCATTTGATTGTTATGTAATTTTGGATATCAATATAATATAGGTATATTTTTATTATCTAATTTAATTTGTTTACCCTTTTTTATCCATTATAGAACAATGACTTGTTCTAATTGTTTTTTAATTTAAATCACTGCATTCATATGTTGTGTTTATATTTATATCATTAAGATTAATTTATTTCATCAGTATATCATAATAAAGCTTTTTGCATATGAAGACAAAGTTATTACTAGCTTTATCAACAGTTGTTATTATATAGTTATGCTTTAATTTAGTAAGTTCGGTATACATATATTTATTAATTTGATCTTTCCTTTTATAATTGTTTGTTATTTTCATTTTCTCTCTAATTTTTTTTAATATATAAGTTTTCTAAATGTTTATCTTTGATGTATTTAAGCTTTCAGTAAATATTTTATAAATATTTATAATATTTTTATAAATATTTTTATAAAAAAATATTTAGCAGTACATTAACAAAGCATTAATAACAAAGCATTTATTTGCAGAACATCAACAAAGCATTCTAACCCTTAATCATACAACAAACAAAGGAAGTTTGAGCGACGCAAATGCTCAACAAAATAACAACGATGATGTATTATGTACCATACAGCCTATGACGTCTTTAAATTGAGTTGAGCATCACTTATCAAAAGATAGCCATTTGTATAATAACATTGAAACGGTGTATGAATAAGTTATAAAATGGCGTCCGAATCTTTACTGATTGTTCAAATGTAATGATGTAATCACCCTCGTTGATACTCTATTTGACCTTTGTACAGAAGCCTGTACAAATTTATTGGAGATGTCGCTTACACTCAAAGCTATAGTTGCGTTATGTCACCTGATTTTACAACGAGCACGTGAATAAGGCTATAAAATTGTGCTGGTGAACATTCAGCGCAGACTAAAACTCTGGAAAGATGGATGCTTGTCTGAATTATACTCAGAAGCTCGTTTTCTACAAATCGAATTTGCTCATCGTAAATCATCATATACACCTTTAAGAGTCAATTGAATTGACGAATTTTATTAACTTATGCGTTTGGATAAAACTGATATCGCTATGCATTTGCTGTCCAAGCCTGAGGCAGAAACAAATATAATTTCTCTAGAAGACGATATTGTAAGCATTTCTGTCAGAGAAAAGCTTGAGCAATTGCACCCGACCTCAAGAGAAATTTGTTACGAGTTAATTTTAAAACTACCGATATATGAAATGATATATCATTATCCAATAAGTTACCAGTCAATTTCAGCGAATGACATAGTAATAGTTAGTCATCGTACCCGAAGATCTGCAGGTCCCTCTGGGTTAGACGCATTCTAATGGCAAATACTTCTAAATTCGTATGGTAAAACTCAGTCATACTTACGGAAAGCCTGGCCAACTTTGCGATAATAATCGCCAGCAAGACGCTGCCACCTGACTCTCTAGCAGCTTTCACTGCCAGTCTACTAATTCCTTTGTATAAAAATCCAGGTGTACGTCCAATTAGAATAGAAGAACTAGTAAGGAAAATAATTAGTAAAGGTTTATGCAATAGCATCCGAGAGTATTTGCAATCAGTCTCCGGAGTCGAGAAATTATGCACAGGTTAGCAGTGTGGCATTATAGCTGCAGTTCACTCATTATCGGAAATATTCAGAAAGTCAAATAACTATGCAATTTTACAAGTTGATGCCTCGAATGCCTTTAAATGCATTAATCGGAAGTTAGCTATGGAAAGCATTAAATTTATATGTCCGTCGATGGAAACATTACTAAGCAATTTCTATACAGATCCACGACTTTATGTGTTGGAGACGAGGGAAATGTCGGATTGTCGTACACGATGAAAACTTATCGCAGGCAAAATCACAATTTCAATCATGTGGAGTGAAAATAATTTCAAATGGCATTCAAGTATTGGGCTCTGCAATTGGAAGTGATTGCTTTATTGATGATTTTGTCAAGGAAAAAATCGAAGGATGCTGAATTTAATTTCGAACCTGACAAATGTCGCAAAAGTGGATCCTCATATAGCGTATATATCCCTTACGCAGTCATTACAATATAAGTGCTCCAATGTGCAAAGAACCTGTAATGGATGTAAAGATAATTATTCTGTCTTATCGTACTCAATTTCAAATCAACTTATTCCGGCGATTACAATAATGCCATCAAATAGCGAATCTCTGCAAGTTATGTTTCTTCCAAAGCAATTTGGATTACTAGGAATTGAAGAACCAGCAGACAACCATCAAAACAAATTTTACAATCCACAAAGGATGTGAATCACTTTAATCTCATCAGCTTGGCGTCGCCACTCCAAACGGAATGAATCAGATAATTCATCAAGCGTAGACTACATCATCACGAGCAGGATGACGATTAAGTTTGGGTAAAGATTTACATTACCAACGCCTTTAACACTCTTAGTCGCAGATCCTTTATCGACGGTGTGAGAAGGGAGTTTCCAGAAATAAGTAGATGGATTTCTAGGTGTTTTGGAGCTGGTTCGAACCTTCGATTCGGAAACACAGAGCCCCTTCAGTCCTTGAGTAAAGTGCAGCAAGGAGATCCTCTCGGTCCTGTTTTGTTTTTCCTGGCGCTGAAACCGATTATCGCCCTGATCCTAAAAATCGAAGGAGTCGGCTTTAACAATTGGTACCTCGATGACGGAATTGTAAGCGGTACGCCAGAGGCTGTTGGTAAGGCCCTATCTCTTCTCTCTTCTGAATTTCCAGCGATTGGGATGTCGTTAAAGTGGAAAAAGACTGAGTTAGTTGGGAAGACTAACATAGGTGAGTCGATAAAGACGAGTTTCATATCGATTATTTTGGCTAATCTAACAAGCAACTTTACCATCTTGGAATCCCTATAGGTTCCCAGGAACACTGCTTGTTACACCTCATCAATACGTACTTCCATCACTGCAACGGGATCTTGATACGCTAGAAAAGCTAACAGACGCACAGGTTGCATTTATCCTGCTACGCAGTTGCGCATCAGCTGCACGAGTTAACCATTTGATGTGCACGGTTGTTCCTGCTTTTGCCGAAACTTTTTTACGGAGGTTCGACGAGATAGTCTTAGATTGCTTCAGCAATATAACTTCCATTCATCCGAATAAGCGGGCATGGTCACAAGCTTACCTACCACTGAAGATGGGGGTTTGGGTCTTCGAAGCTCTGTCCAACACTCGTCAGCGGCATTTCTTTCAAGCGTAAACATTGTCTCTAAACAGTCGAACCCAGACCCATACACTTTCCCCGGTTATGAAGTCATAATTTCCAACATCCTGGAGTTTGACCGAGGACAGCAATCGAAACAACGGGGTTTATCACATTGCACCAACGAGGCGTCACGTCAAAGGCTCTTGGAAAGCGTCGATTGCTTGAATGCAGCCATATTATTAGCAGTTTAATGTCCGCACGCGTGCGCTTGGCTGCAAGCCGTCCGAAACAAAGCTATTCACATGAATCTTGCACCGAACGAATTTGTTGTGCTACTTCGTCTGTGGCTCAGAATGCCGCTCTGTAGACATGATATTTCAGGCGGCGGTTTTTGCAGGGCTGAGAGTTGCAAAGGAAGTACCGAATCTAGTATGCAATTTACGAGAGAGACCAGCCGATATTTTGATCTATGAAGATTCCCCGCTTGCAGTCGATTTTGCAGTTACGAACCCTCAACAAAATGCCTACGTTTCCATGGCCGCCAAGATCCCAGGATACGCAGCCAACAAATATGCCGCATGCGTCAAGGATCGAAAATACAAAAAAAATGGAAGAGAGTGGGTACAGCTTCACGGCCGCAGTTACTGAGACCTATGAAGGCTGAAACTCTCAAGGCGAAAAATTAATTAGATTCATAGACCGGTCAATGTCATGGCGAAACAGTATCAATATAGCAAAACGACGGGCCAGCTGTTCCAGTGTGTCGGTTGCATTGATGCGAGAGAACGCCAAAGCGATTCTCAAAAGCCTCGATGATTTAGGACAACGCATAATAGAAAGTAGCTTTGGTCATTGCGACGACCCAACTCCGCGACTCAACTCTATGGGTTTCCTTATTCCGCTCCAGTCTAAACAGAAGAGGTCATTCGTGAGGCCGAACTACTGACAGTCCTGTTCTGTCGACCAAATCGAAATTATCATCCATAATCCACAAAACGCCTATAGCGAAAGCCTCGATGATGTTTCAATAAGACAGGGCGTATATCCGGTTAGACAGCCGCCTTCGTACTCCAACCCTTTCATTATAAGGCCGTTTGTATCGTTGACGTTTGAGGTCGCTGCCATCGATCGACCCCGACGCACTGCCGGCTCGTAGATGAACGTCGACATTAGTGTGATCTCCGGCCATGATCACGCTGTCAGTGTTTGTCGCGGTATGTATGCCGAGTCTAGGCGTGAAGATGACGGAAATACGCAGATCTACTCGAGGTGTTCTCTTCATTACGAGCTAAAGAGATTACCAAATGGATCATATGCGTATTCAAAAATTGCCACTAATATATCCAGAAAGCACGTGTCCCTGATTATGAGCTATAATTTTCAATCAACAGGATCTGCAGAGGATGCCATTTATGCATTGAGCACGTGTAATCCAGATATTGTTTTATTTCAAAACCAACCGGAATTAGTCAACATGTTCGTGTCTCAACATAACACGGATGTTGAGCCTTCTTCAAATATAAACGGTCGACTAGCCGCTTACGCTAAGATTTCCCAGACAATAAGAGTAAAACGCATTTTAATAGAAGAAATATGTGATGATATGGCAGACTTCATAGTGTACTTGTCCAGCACTGGAACAATAAGTTTCAAACAAGTTACGGAGTTCGTGTGGAGTTAATTTCGACCCACACACCAGATAATAAGGTGTTTGATTTGCTCAATTCTCACCTAACAATTGTGAAGCCTGACATTGCCTGCATTGAGCTCGCCGATGTGCTTCACTACGCGAAGAAACGTTGTATGAGCATCGTGATATGCAGGAATTGGACTGCCTTCCCGAGCCTAAACTAGGCAGTTAATACGTCACTGTTGCAGGTGCTACTTAGCGATCCTGAAAAGATCACGTTTTATAACAGCCTCCGCAGTCCAACCATTGTTCAAATGCCGTACTATGAGCAAATGATCATTCCAATTTTCTCGACGCTGATTGAGAGTATCGATCGGCAATGGCTTTCCAACTTTGACAACGAGAACCGTCAGGCATCTGACATTTGGACGGCGGGCGAATTGAATATTTTTGCAGCTTGGCAGATACAGAATAACGACGTTAGCGATGGATTCAGTATAGCTGCCAGTTGTGGACGATATTCTTGTGAGCGCGGTCAATCACCGACGAGTTGTGACTTCCCTTCCAGAATTGGAAGCCCCAAAAAACGACACAACATGCGGATAATATACCGGACATCTCCAGGGAACGTCTCGGTGACTAGCGGACGGGATATACATCTTTGACGTGCCGGTTTTGCTAGGTTATTAAAGCAGTGACCTCAATTTCTACTTTTGTCATTATGTTTTTTAATACATTGTTGTCATTAAATGTAAAAAATTATTTAATCTATATTTATACCCTTTTGATAGCATTTTCTTTAATTCACTATTTTCAATTAATTCTAGATTATGAATAAATTGAATTTGAATGAGGATTGCGACGGTGTGATAACATTTAAATTAGAAGAAAGATGGCAAAAGCCAACGCAAAATTTATTGAATTGAATATTTCGATGCCTAGCTGGCATCATCTTCAGCAATTGTAATTGTCAATTGCTGAAGATTGACAATTATCCAGAAAGCCTTATTCTTAACAAAACCAATATTAATGATAAAGAAGGTGTATATCTAGATATGAACATTAAATTAACATTAACTAAAACTACTATTAATTTATATCGTAAAGATGACATATTTAAATTTACAAGAAACATATTTTTGCATGAGCATTCATGCATACCATATAATATAAAATATAATACATTAAATAATGAAATTTTAAGAATTGCAACAATATGTAATGATATTGGCTTTCTTCAAAATCATTTAAATAATTTAATAGATACATATTTTAAACTAGGTTACTATAAAAATAACATCAAGCAGAAAATAGTAAAATATATAAATCAACACAATAATATAAAGAATAAATTTAAACTCTTAAGTGGCAAATTTTTATGGATGAATAAATAATATACTTTGCATTAGAATAAGATACTAGATAGTTATTTCAGAGGAAATACATCATTAGCATGTATTTGGCCCCGCTGCTATGTTGGGTAGAGGAGTTAGGGGCCGAAACCTGATAGCATAGCAGTTCCTCCTGATGACCTCTAATTCTTATTCTGATACAACGCTGTTATTTATTAGTCAATTCATAAAAATGACGTTTATTTTAAATTTTATTTTTTATTTTTATTTTTTTAACTTGATTAAAATTATAGAAAATCTAAAAACAATTATTAATTTTATTATTTAATTATTAAATTTTGATTTAGCATTATTATGTTTTGTTTATTTTATAATTATATAACAATACGTAGACTCAGTTAGCTGATTTAATTTGCTAGAACACTTATAAATTTTCTGAAAAAGTCATCTTCAGTTGATGTAATCATTTTGATAGCATTTCCGTTGTTGTCTCAATACAATTGACTATTGGTCGTCCCATTGCAGGTCTACATAATTTGTGGATTTTCGGTAATAAATAATATCTACCGAATTTGGTTTTAATTGGAATAAGTTGATGCACATCGCTTCCTTGTAGGTATCCTCTACTAATGTGTTCATTAGTGAGATTTATTAAATAACCGCCGTGCTAATATTAAAAATAAAGCAACAACACAAAAAACGCGATAGTTAAACAATGTGTAACAAAACACTTTAATTACTATTTGCTTCAAAAAATACAGGAAATCTTAAGATGAAAAAATTTATTCATTTTTAAAATAAATGAACATATATGTACTCATAATTTAGATTTAAATTAGAAGAAAGATGGCAACAGCCAACGCAAAATTTATTGAATTGAATATTTCGATGCCTAGCTGGCATCATCTTCAGCAATTGTAATTTGCTATAACACTTATAAATTTTCTAAGAAAATTTATTTTCTTAGAAAATTTAAAGGCAAACACTTCATGCAACTAACAGGAACCGCCATGGGCACAGCTGTTACTCCGATTTATGCCATATTATTTTCTAAGAAAATTTATAAGTGTTCTAATTTAAATCTAGATTATGAGTACATATATGTTCATTTATTTTAAAAATGAATAAATTTTCTCATCTTAAGATTTCCTGTATTTTTTTGAAGCAAATAGTAATTAAAGTGTTTTGTTACACATTGTTTAACTATCGCGTTTTTTGTGTTGTTGCTTTATTTTTAATATTAGCACGGCGGTTATTTAATAAATCTCACTAATGAACACATTAGTAGAGGATACCTACAAGGAAGCGATGTGCATCAACTTATTCCAATTGAAACCAAATTCGGTAGATATTATTTATTACCGAAAATCCACAAATTATGTAGACCTGCAATAGGACGACCAATAGTCAATTGTATTGAGATAACAACGGAAATGCTATCAAAATGATTACATCAACTCTACTAGCTAAGCGAGTATAGAGAAAAAATGGAACACAACCGATCTTCCCAACAAACTAAATGAGGTCAACAAGAACATCATGTCCACAGATTTGCTAACCACAAAGGACGTGAAATCACTATACCACTATTCCACATGCAGATCGCTTAAACGCATTAAATAGAGCAATGACAGCTAATAATTTGTGTGAAAAAAACGAGAAATTTAATTAGTTTTTAAATAATGTGTTTAAATTTAAAGGCAAACACTTCAGGCAACTAACAGGAACCGCCATGGGCACTGCTCTTACTCCGAGTTATGCCATATTATTACTAAGTGAATATAAAGTAAACATGGGCCGCTAGGTGCTAGTCAATTAAGTATTAAACTGGAACCAATTGCAAATTAACCTCTTCACTGAGCGGTTCAGGCGACGTATGTTCGAGATATGTCGATCAACGAATAAATACTTGGCTGGCTTGCATCAGCGTTTGGATATTCTCTTCATAGACAATCTCATACCTCTCCGATGACTCAACGGCGGATTAAAAAATAGACGAAAATGCGGAAGAGAGTTACGGAGGCCTGTTTCCCAACAGTAGCAATGTTAGATTATCAAATGATATTGGAAACGGGAGATAGCCGAACAAGCAAAATCACTCTGATGACTCCAACAGCAGATTGGGCAATGGACGAAAAGGCGGAAGAGAGTATCGGATACCTGTTTCCTTGCAGTAGCGATGCTGAATTATCAAACGATATCGGGAACGGTAGATATCCGAACAAACAAACGAATATAACGAAAATGGCAAGCAACAAATTTACAAAATGTTAATCAAGTGCGATGACCAGCAGACGGTAATCAACGAATGAATAAAGTGCACGATGTACTAGAAAATCTCTAGTAACATCATCTAGAGTGCTAAATTAGCACTACAATATCTTCACTAAATTGAATCATTAGCACAAGCACTGGCAAATTCCAGCGCAAGGTATCTTAATATCGGCTTACTTCTAATCTCAAATGATGATGCCATTCCGCGTGAATTTTTTAGTAATCATGTATGCACGACGCGAAAAAATGACGAATGTGGATTCATCATCACTATGACTCATTGGTGTCAGTTCCCTCCCACTGCTGGATGCAGAGAAGGTCTAGCAGACGGCAATCAACGAATGAATCAAGTGCATGATGCACTGGAAAATCTCTTGTAATATCATCTAGAGCGCTGAATTAGCACTACAATAGCTTCACCAAATTGGATCATTAGCACAAGCAATGGCAAATGCCAGAGCAATGTATCTTAATAATATCGGCTTACTTCTAATCTTAAATGATGATACAATTCCGCGTGAATTTTTTAGTAATCATAAAGGCCCGACGCGAAAGACTGAAGAATGCCGTTTCGTCATCACTATGACACACCAGTGCCAGTTCCCTTCCACGGGTGGAAGCAGAGGAGTACTAGCAGACGGCAATAAACGAATATATAAAGTGCATGATGTACTAGAAAATCTCTAGTTACATCATCTAGAGTGCAAAGTAAGAACTACAATAGATTCACCAAATTGGATAATTAGCACAAGCACTGGCAAATGTCAGCGCAAGGTATCTTAACATCGGTTTACTTCTAATCTCAAATGATGATACCATTCCGCGTGATTTTTTTAGTAATCATATAAGACCGACGCGAAATAATGACGAATGCCGTTATGTCATCACTATGACTCATTAGTGCCAGATCCCTCCCACTGCTGGATGCAGAGTAGGACTGGCAGACGGCAATCAACGAATGAATCAAGTGTACGATGTACAAGAAAATCTGTAGTTACATCATCTAGAGTGCTGAATTAGCACTACAATAGCTTCACCAAATTGGATCATCAGCACAAGCACTGGCAAATGCTAGCGCAAGGTATCTTAATATCAGCTTACTTCTAATCTCAAATATTGATACCATTCAGCGTGAATTTTTTACACAAGATCCCCGATCTAGAGCCGATATATCCTGCACTGGACTAACTAATTTTTTCTGAAAACAGAAAAAAAGAAATATATTGAGCGAATTATTGAAATCGAAAAACGAACCTTTATTCCGATCGTAATTTCCACCTCAGGCAGGCCAGCAAAATATGCAAGTGCTTTCATCAAGAGACTGGCAACTCTCGCATCAGTAATTGATCCATCCTCCTATGGCAAAAATGTATGTTCGCTGCGACAAAGCATAGATGTAGCGCTAACAAAAGCAAACGCCTAGTGTCTAAAAATGAAACCTAGAAATACACTCTCGTATTTGTTGTAACTAAAATATTCAGAGAATAAACGATACTGCTTAAAAATTTCCATAATTCATTGTTTTCAATTAATTCTAGATTATGAGTGCATATATGTTCATTTATTTTATCAAAATTAAGACTTTTGCAATCGCATTCAGTTTCTACGATGTTTCTAATATTATCGTTACATATAGATTTCAATTCTTTATTATAATTACAAATTTTCGTCCTAATGCCGGTAACAACTTATACCATATTTTAGGAATAATTTACTTAAATTTGATCCCATTATTTCTTTACTTTTAGAATTATTTAAAAGTCTACCAATATTTATGTTATTTGTGAATTTTCCCAATTAGTTCAAAGAAGGCGGTGGCTTCACAACCTAAGGCGCCGATTGACTCGACAGCTACTGGGACGAAGATGCAATATAAAAAATCCAGACATGTATATTTGATCCGTTTCATGCGTTCGGCTTCAGTGGCCAGAGCTCCAGCACCTGCTGCAGAACAATCTACGTGAGACGGAGCTAGGGTGCTCACGCAAGTATGGTCCCATACTAGTAGACGTCCACAGTCCCATGGTACTAAAGTAGCCCCATCTGGTCTATTACCGTCAGTCCGGGACATATCACAGGGCTCCAAAGAGCAGGGGTAACCCGCTGCTGATAAAGCTGCCTTTATTATTCCATTCATTTGGCATGTCGGAAGTGACGGCCGATAGACCTTTTGCAGTCTAACTCATGCTGACCTAGTCTATCTACAATTGCGCCGCACTTACAAGTATGTAAGGCACAGAGCGGCAATCCCAAACGAAGGCCAATTGAGATGCGAATCCCCTCGTCGTCTAATCTTATTCCGGTTGCCGCGTTTGGTATTGCCTGTAGGAATGCTTCTGCAGCTGGTGCGGCCATGGCCAGCAATCGTGCTCTTTCTGTTATGTTTGGGGCAAAGTCTAATAGCTGCTTGAATATTAGCTTTTGAATCGGGGCACTCCAAGATTTCTGACGCACTGGATTATCATGATGATCCGATCTGAGGCTCAATAACCACCTCGACCTTCCCAGCTCGAATTCGGGGACTGTATGCGAGAAAACGGGGTAGCCTGCCAACAGTCGCTCGACCAACCCCTGTGTTGTGGATACCGATTACAGGAATGCTGGAAGGGCAGTATTGACGGCAGAACCAATCCCTAGACCACTAACAGCGATCAGGAGAGTCGCCTGTGTCCAGGCTTGTTCGTCAATGCTAACATTTAACAGTGACTCCAGAGAAGATCGAAGGACTGCCTTAAAACTTAAAAGGCCTGCACGTAAAAAGGCCGGTGATGTACGAAGCAAATACGATAACTTCGTCCCACCCACGCAGTGCATACCAAATAAAGACTGTCATGTCTTGCGAGGAATAAAAGTCCGGTACTCATCCTTGTTAAGCTAGAAGTCACTCTGTCTAATAATCCATCGATATTGGCCACATATTTTGTTATTTTGTTATTGTTAACATTTATTGTCCGATTATAGTATATTATATTACAAAAACTGTTGGTAAAAATTCACACTCATTTTTGTTGAAGAATTGCAAGGTAAGGAATTTATTTGAAAAATTTTACAAATTTTCAAATAAATTCCCTACCTTGCAATTCTTCAACAATTACAATAACTGTATATTATACAACTCAACCGATCATATTCGTTAATTAATCTTTGATTTATTGAACAAATGATATATTTAGAAAAACTTCTTATATTTACATACAGATCTTTTAGTTTATTATCTCTTAAAAGTTGTTTTAATATTTTTAATTGTTCATAAATATACTTATCTTTTTTAATATTTTTAAGTTTATTTTTTTTATTCTTTCTATCGTCATGACTTCTAGGCTTGAGTTTAACCGGATTATTATAATATAGTTGTTTATTATTTACTATACTTTTTCTGCTAATTCATTGTACCTGCTAATTGAATCTGCTAATTCAATCCTAATGGGTACATGGAATTAATATTTTTAATCCAAAAATCTTCTCTTTCTAATAACTTTTAATTTAATATTGTCTTATTTTCTTCAACAATATGTTCTTAAATAAATAATTTACAATATTTTATATCATGTCCTATTAATCTCATATGGTTATGAAATATAGTTTGACTATTATGCTGTATATTATATATGTGTTGCCTAAACCTAGTTTTTAACATTTGATATGTTTTTCCAATATATTGCAATATATAAAATATATTATATAAAATATATAAAATATAAAATATATTATAAATACATTATAAAATACAATACAATCACAAGTACAACATAAAAGTGTTGCAACTGTTAATGTTTTGCGCCCTCTATTGTGTCAGTCTCTTCATTGTCCGTCATTGTGAGCGGCTTCATGACTTCCTCCTTCTTTTTTGTCTTTTCGATGGGATTACCGAAGCTGCTTTTCTTACCATTCACTGTCTCGACTTTCGCATCCTTTTTCGGTTGTTCCGATTCGATTATCTTCTTACGTTTTATGTCGTTCTTTTCACTCGACGCCGATTTTCCGTTCATATTCTCTTTCCTCCCCACTTTCTTTGATCGCTTTCTGTCTGATTTGGATTTCCGCTTGGATCCTTTTCGCGCTTTACTGCTGCCAGTCGCCGCCGAGCGGACGTCACTTCTTTCTTCAGTCCCCGTCATCATCGTCTTTTCGTCGGGGGCTTCGCTCTGATTCTCGCTTGACCCCTTCCTGTTTTTGCACTTTTCGGCCTCGGGGCAAAACATCACGCCGCTCGTTTGTTCTGAGTAAACTTGACTCTTACAAAGATCCCTGTATTTATTCGTCAAGTGCATCTCTACATTGCACATATTTTTGTTTGCGGCTTTATCACTTATTTGATAAAACAAGATGTATGCGGACCTTTGCCGATCCTGCAGTAACTTGCTAAAGTCCTTGTACCGGTCCACAACGTCATCGTTAAAAGTAAACCAACGAATGACGGGGTCGTTGTTCTTAGATCCGTGTGGTATCTGTGCACAGGGTACTTGCAGCCTGGCATCACAGATGTAGTGACCAAACTTCGGACAGAACCCCTCGTGGCTGACTATCGCGTGGAGTATATATTCAGTGGGTAACGAGGGTTGTACACAATAATCATACATATTTAGATGTTCTGGAATAGCTACCTTTGTCATGAGCTTTGAAGTAACAATGTCACGGCTGCAGTCCCGAGTACTTGCGTCAAACACATTCGAGTAAGGACATGGCTCGATTCCGAAGCGCAGCAAGGAGATTATCAACATTGACGGAAGTGAGTTAATTTTTCGGCTGATCTTTACACCATACTTCCCGCAATGGATGCACAAGAAACCGTCAACCATCTCATCACCAAACCTCTTTTGCACACAGGCATTTAGATCGCACTCATCTGGATAGTCAGTTTTCCATTCGGGCCGTGGCTGTGGGATTGAGTTAGCGTCTTTGACTTTCATGGCCCCGCCCAATCTGGTACCAAGACAGAGATCGAAACTCACGTCTTCTGATCGAGTCACTGCGTCACAGTGAGTGCATCGTAGGGTATTACACACCGTAAACGAAAAGAGGTCGTCGCAACTGGGTAGTAGGTCAAAAATAGAGAGCAACATCTCGTGTGCGTCATGTTGTCTAAGTTTCTCGAGTGGGGTCAGGTCCAGTATACCCCGTATGGCTCTCTTGACTGTGCCCTGTTTACTATTTGCATGTTCTAATATGTCGGCGAGGCAATTCATATGTCCCAAAAATGTAACGACGCGGTTTTCAATGTCAGTAGGCGGGTGCGTAACCGTACGATATTGCCGATTTCGATTTCTGATTGCTTTGACTGTGAATCGTGTTACGCCAAATGGTTGATTGTCAATTGATTCCCGTTTTTTCCTAATGTAATTAAGAATCTCGCTGAAAGCGTATTGTGTGCGAACATGGATCATGAACATATCGAGGCAAAAGAGGGGCCTCAGGATATCGTTCAAAAAACAACTGTTGCCTATATTGGGGAAACCGATAGGACGTGAATGACTTTGCGATACAATTCGTTTGGATGGCGCGTGTTGGCTTTCTGCGTCGCTGTAATGACCATTATTTCGTGAATAAAATTCCTCCGTTAAGACTAAGTGGTTTGGAGACGGATGAGAGATTGTCAGGTCATCGACACATTTCGCCATATTAAGAGGCGAACCTTCGCTGTAACCCTGATTGAGACCTTCCTGCTGTTGTTTTTTGGATGGAATGGAAAGGTCTTTTGGAATGGAGGATTCATTAACGTTTTCGAGTTCTTCTGCTGTCAGGAATACGTCAGTGGTCAGATGGATCATCTCATTATCTTCCCTGTCAGTAAGTTTTTCTTTAAAGGTGCTCAGTTCTTTGTCAACCATATCTTCGATGCTACCTTGTTTTTGTGACTTTTGCATCTCATCTTGGCTTTCTTCGAAAAATCGTTCGAGCGGTTTATGGGTTACCGGAGGGCGTCCCCATGAACTAGACGAGTAGGATATTCCAAGTAGTAGGAATATGGCCCTTATGCGCGGGCGTTACCACGCATAAGGGCCACTGAGGTACGTTGGAACAACTTGGTAACCGCTACGCTATAGGGAATACCCCGAACTTTACTAACATTACCAGCGATACGTCTAATTAATTGTTCGCCCTTGACATTCCAACCTCCAAACACCTCAACAACAGCGGGTGTGAACACATAACCATGGGCCTCCATACGCGCTCGGTATTTTCGATCCTTAACATTGGCAGCATATGCCGCTGCTGCGTAGCCTTCTGAAATAGCAGCTTCTGCCAGGAAACCACTCTGTTGTGGGTGCGTAACTGCAAAATCCACCGCTTCTGGGGGGTCTCCATGTATCAAGATATCGGCTGGTCTTTCACGAAGATCAGGCAATAATCTCTGTGGTTCTAGCGAGACGTGCATTCGAGCATTCTGCGCCGCATGGAATAAAACATCTCGAATGCCATCATGACGAAGGCCTCGATGTCCCCCGTATTGACATGTGAGCGCGTGCAGACCTTATATTGTATTACAAAATAATACAATAAAAAAATAATACAATAAAAATATAAATATAAATATAAAATACAATATAAAAATAATAATATATAAAATATATTATACTTACTAATACAATCCACATGTACACTGTATTAGATACACTACACCTGCGGTATTGCAGTTACAATTATTATTAATATTTAATGAAAAACAATCTTGTTGATTTCCAATCTTGTTAATTGGAAACATAAACGTTGTGTGAGGGCGCGCTGGGAGCACATAGTAGATGTTTCTGTCAAAGAACGTTTCAGGAATGGGGTATGTTCAGATCGTCGCTTGCCAAAGTAACCGCTAAAAGTTGTGGCTTGAATGCATAGGAGCATGTCGCCAAGGAAATACTCGAACTGCTTGGTCGACGCCAACATTTAGAGATTTTGTCCAACAGAAGAAGCTGGCTTATAAGGCAACTTTGTCAGATAAATAAGTGTAATCTGTAGACAAGTACCGAAGGGCAAAGAGAGCTTCAGCCGAGCAGTTACCGAAGCCAAGAAGCCGTCTTGAGATAAGTTTGGAGTACTTAGAACTTGATTATAGATCAGCTTCGAAGATGTTCTGTATGACAATCAGGAACTTTTGTGTTGGAATGCAGAACACTGCTCAAACTGTCTATGACCAGAGAGGATCTATGCTGACATTGAAGAAAATCTTCGTTGTTAAAAATATAATTTTAGGAGTCTTCTTAATCCGATAAATATGTCTTCACTTGTAGAAGTAGAGCCTTTAGAATTAACGTAAGAGCTCATATCTTTGGATAAGGTCATTGTTGTTAAATAACTTCATAATGGCAAGTCTTCTGAAGTAGACGAGATTCGACCTGAAACCTTAAAGGCTCTCGACGTTATTGGCATGCAGTGTCTACCAGGGCTCTTCAATGTTGCATTGAAGTCGGGCACGGTTCCTAGTGAGTGGCGAACTGGGATGGTGGTACCGATCTTTAAGAAAGGTAAACGAAGAATGTGTTTCAATTATCGGGGCATCAATATTCGTAGCCAAACTGATAACGTATTTGCTAGAATTCTTGAGTTAAGGATACGGCCTGTAGTTGTGGGACAATTGCAAGAAGAAAAATACGGCATTCGTCCAAGTCGTAGAACTGCGATCAGCTTTTTACTCTCTCAACTATCCTTGAACGGTTTTGGGAGTTCGCTCAACCTGTCTACATTTGTTTTGTAGATTTGGAGAAAGCGTTCGACTGAGTCTCGCGATAGAGGTTGTGGAAAGTACTAAGAGAGTATGAAGTACCAAACTATCTTCGGGTAGCTGTGACTTTTCTGTATGAACAAAGCATGAGTTGTGTTTGTGTTCTATGCATGTAGTCTAAATCATTTCTAGTAAGCGCTGGACTTCGTCCGGATTGTCCTTTGTCTCCAGGTTTGTTCCTTGTTTAAGTGGACAAAATTTCGAGATGGGCTGCTTTGACGGATGACGATCTTCATTTCGGTTCTATCAGGATACCATCTCTGCTTTTTTGCAGATGACGTTGTTTGTTGGCTTCTTGTCCTAAGAACTTACAATGCCTACTAGTACGATTCACGATGAAATGCCAAGCCGCAGGAATTTTGGTCAGTACCTCAAAGATTGTCTCTATGTGGTCGTCTCCCATTCATGTGCCAATGTCAACCCAGATTGGGGGGAGGATTCTTCCTGATGTGGAAGATTTCAAGTATCTTAGGGTATTGCTCTCGAGGGACGGCAGGAACACCGAGGAGATTGATAATTAGATTTGCACAATTATCGCAACAATGTGTTCTTTGTACAGGTATGTCGTAGTGAAGCGAAAGTTAAGTCTTAGGGCGACGCTTTCGGTTTGTCACGCAATCTACGTTTCTATTTTAACCTATAGTCATGCACTTTGGGTTATAACCGAAAGGAAAATATCTTGGATACAGGGGACCGAAATGAGGTTCCTTCACGGTGTGGCCGGTCTTAGCCTTAAAATAAGGTTATGAATTCGGTCATCCGTTATGGACCCAAAGTAAAGTCGCTGTTTCTCCACATCGAGTAAAGTCAGCTGAGGTGGCCAACACACGTTCTGAAGATGTCTAGGGATCGCCTTCATCGGAAGGCTTCCAGGCTGGACTCTCTGGAAAGAGACCTCAAGGTAGACCTCGATACCGATGGAGAGATCAAATCTCGAATCTAAACGAAGACCGCCTTGAGCTATCTGAAAGATAACTTTGGTCTTTCGCCTAGGATCGCGTGGTCTGGAGTAGTTTGGTTGGTGCACTGTCTCCACGACTCGACACCCGGACTAGTGGTTGACAGGAAATATCTTGTATATTATTTGTTTTTTCTTGTCAAGTAATTTTTGTTATGAAGTAAACACGATGCAATCATTTGTATTAAAACCTTTTTTTAGAAACGTAATATCTGATTTTAGTTTTGTTATGTGCTTAGATTGGTGAATCACTGATTTAAAGTTTCTTTTCGTTTTCACTTAATTTTGTATATATAATACGGGAATAAAATTTTGATATAGCATAGATAAACAAATAGTTTCTTGTTCCAATATTTCGACTTCCTAGCGAAGTCATTGTCAAGGATGTCATCTAGAAAAATTCAATCAGTACAATAAAAGCTACAAAATAAAAAATAATAAGTTTCTATTTGTAGTTTTAGTTCCCGTCCAAATTCATTGAATTTTAAATTTATTAATGGACGATAAATTCGAATGAGGAGAGCTTCCACCAGTCTTAATTCGTATGTACTATTGCATTTGTAAAGTATTTTAAAATACTTTATCATCTCGTCTAATGCAACAACTCCTCTACTATGTTCGGCTTCTAGATGCTTCCGGATCGCACTACTCTTATACTTATGCTGTTTGATACGATCCAACAAGTTACAACTTGTGTAACCTATATAAGCGGCATGCCACAACAAACGCAATATGCCACAACAAAGTCATAGTGTATTATGAAAGCGATTCGGTTTCAAATCTTACAAACGACGTTAGATCGCTGACGCAAATTTGTCATCAACATATTCGTTGTATGAATCAAAATTCGAATCTGGATATAAGAGGGTTTTTCCGACCTCATCGTTTAGGATCCATGTTTGCGTTGAGAAAGAGAACCACTCCAGAAAACACTCACAACGTTGTGTATCAATATTCATGTAACAAAGCTGGCTGTAACGCCGCTTATATAGGTTACACAAGTTGTAAATTGTTGGATCGTATCAAACAGCATAAGTATAAGAGTAGTGCGATCCAGAAGCATCTAGAAGCCGAACATAGTGAAGGATTTGTTGCATTAGACGAGATGATAAAGAATTTTAAAATACCTTACAAATGCAATAGTACATACGAATTAAGACTGATGGAAGCTCTCCTTATTCGAATTTATCGTCCATTAATAAATTTAAAATTCAATGAATTTGGACGAGAACTAAAACTACAAATAGAAACTTTTATTTTTTATTTTGTAGTTTTTATTGTACTAATTGTAAATTTTTCTAGATGACATCCTTGACAATGACTTCGCTAGAAAGTCGAAATATTGGAACAAGAAACTATTTATTTATCTATGCTATATCAAAATTTTATTCCCGTATTATATATACAAAATTAAGTGAAAACGAAAAGAAACTCTTTAAATCAATGATTCACCAATCTAAGCTTATAATAAAACCTTTTTTATTCGTACAATATATTGATAATATATTCATCGTTTGGAAACATGGACAAGAAAACTTAGAAAAGTTCTTTAGACATAAACAATTTCGGATGTTTAAAATTCACTACATCAGTATAAGTCATTGCCCGATTCCTTGACGTTTCAGTCTATAGAGACGATAAACAAAATATACCAACAAGTATTTACAGAAAATCAACATCAATATCGAACTACCTACACGCAAATAGCAAGCATCAAAATTTTACAAAAAAATCAATTATTCGAAACGAGGCTGCGAGAATTATTAAGATATGCAGCGAGCCCGATATACGCGAGATTCATATCAAAAACCTTAAACATTTTTAAAAACCAAGGATCTGTAACATGAAAGTTTGAGTGCAATCCATAGAGCCAGACAACAAACCCACTTATCAAAATTGAAAAGACAGAAACTAGAAAATAGAAAATAGAAACTGGAAAATAGAAACAAAAATACAATTAATATAGTTAAACCTAACGTTCAAACATATCCAGAAATGCATAAGGAAAAAATAGGCACAATTGCAACAGCTGAAAATTTAATATTACCGGATATCCAATGGATCTATCAAGCTAACAATAAAATTGGTCGACACAATAAATGATAAAAGGTATTCGAATTTGATTAAAAACATCAATCAATGTAAAATATGTGTAAGAAAAAAGATGTAAATGTTGCGCTCAAACAAAAAGTAATCAATTTAGAAAACCATAACATAAAAAAAACCATAAAATTATAACGTTATAGGTGAAGTTATTTGCAGATATTATATATTTAGCAAATTGTCAACACTGTGACCTTCAAGATGTTAGAGAAACAAGACGGATCTTAAGCGAATGCTTAAGCGAACCGGCAATTATAAGATGAGAAATTTTATTGAACAAAAATTGATCGAACAACTTATGTGAGACTCATTAAATGGAATAAATAAACATCATTTTTTCAAATGGCCAGACATAACCTAAGCTCAGGGTTATTCTTATTGTCTCTGTTTCTGATTTGACTTTTTATTGTTACCTGTTTTAGATAAAACAATAAATCCAAACGTCTAGTATATTGAGTACTTTACTAGTTTACTTATCACATATATTATATATAGATATATATTGTTTTTTTTGACGAAGCATCCTCGAGAATTAAAACTTGAATTTTATTATAATATTTTGGATGTTCATGCAGCCTCTTTAATTGTCTTGATATAAGGGCTTACAATTGAAAAGGGCTGCACGAACAGCCGAAATATTTAAATAAAATTTTAGTTTTAATTCTTAGGGATGCTTCACAAAAAAAAACAATTTCTTTTGATTAAAGCGGTGATTGTGGGAGAATATTATAGACATGAGAAGTATTTTTATCATACGATAATGGTCTTGGTGGTCGAAAGCTCAACAATCTTTATTCAATAAAAATACTTCTCATGTCTATAATGTTCTCCCACAATGACCGCTTTAATCTAAAAAAGACACGAATGCAATGTTCACAAAAATTTTTTTGACTTGAATTAAACTCATTTATAAATTGTCTGTATATATATTTATATATATCAACAAAATATTATTAAATATAAATTTATACTCTTAAGTGGAAAATTTTTTGGATGGATAATAAGTAATATACTGTGTATTAGAATAATAAATTAAATCAGCTAACTGAGTCTACGTATTGTTATATAATTATAAAATAAACAAAACATAATAATGCTAAATCAAAATTTAATAATTAAATAATAAAATTAATAATTGTTTTTAGATTTTCTATAATTTTAATCAAGTTAAAAAATAAAAATAAAAAATAAAATTTAAAATAAACGTCATTTTTATGAATTGACTAATAAATAACAGGCGTTGTATCAGAATAAGAATTAGAGGTCATCAGGAGGAACTGCTATGCTATCAGGTTTCGGCCCCTAACTCCTCTACCCAACATAGCAGCGGGGCCAAATACATGCTAATGATGTATTTCCTCTGAAATAACTATCTAGTATCTTATTCTAATGCAAAGTATATTATTTATTCATCCATAAAAATTTGATACTTAAGAGTTTAAATTTATTTATTTATTTTAAATAAATAAAATAAAGTTTTTGGATCAAGTTGATTATTTCCCCCAGGGGGAAATAATCAACTTGTGTAATTATTGGGGGAAATAATTAACTTGTGTAATTTTTATTGTAAACCCTAGATGACAGCATATGAATCCTATATTCAAAGAATCCTGGGCGCTAGAAATGATGAGATTATATCGTTTTTCAAGCGAAAAGGTGTATTGAAATCATCCATGACATGTTGTCATTGTAATGATAATATGTCGTGGAGGGACATATGTCGTGGGGGAAATAATTAACTTGGTTACTTTGTATTGTAAACCCCAGATGACAGCATATGAATTCTATATTCGAAAAATCTTGGGCGCTGGAAATGATGAGATTATATCGTTTTTCAAGCGAAAAGGTGTATTGAAATCATCCATGACATGTTGTCATTGTAATGATAATATGTCGTGGACCAGATATCGCAAAATATCGGACGACTTTGTCTGGAAATGCGTTAACAAAAATTGTGAACGCTATAAGACAACAATGTCAATAAGAAAGCGTTCCCTTTTTAAAACCTAAGAATTCCAATGACAGAATGCCTAGAGATTATATATAGGTTTTCAAAAGAGGAAATAATTTACAAATTGCTGGATGAAATCTCCATTTGTAAGAACCTAGCAATAAAGATTTTTTCGATGATACGCAAACTATGTATTCGATATATAGATGACAACCCCATAAGATTAGGAGGGGATGGGATTGTGTGTCAAATTGACGAAAGTTTATTTTGCCACAAATCAAAATATAACAGGGGAATAAGCAGCGAGCAAATTTGGGTTTTCGGAATTTGCGACACAAGTTTTGTTCCAGCAAGAGGATATCTTCAAGTTGTGCCCAATAGAGCCTCATCTACCTTATTGCCAATAATAGAACAAGTTTGCAAAAAAGGCACGATCATTCACAGTGATGAATGGAAATCTTATAAAAAGCTTCATGAAATCGGGTTTCTGCATGAAACCGTCAATCATTCCCGTGAATTTTCAAATCGTGAATCAGGGTTTCATACCCAACATAGTGAATCTTATTGGGCAAAGATGAAAGTTAGAGGCAAGGAAATGAAAGGATTCCGCAAAAATTTGTTAAATGATTATTTGGCTGAATATATGTGGCGAGATAATATTCCTCGTGAGCCAATTGAAAAAATACTTGATTTATAAACCTTTATTTTTAATCTTTATGTTATTTTCCTTTTTTATTTTTAATTTTAATACCATAATGATTTCAAAAATATATTTTGAGATAAACTTATATAATTGTTGGGGGAAAATAATAAAAGAGAAAATTTGTTTCCAATCCGAATTATTACAAGAAGGCGAGGAAACAGGAATATTTATTTGATTAGAAAAATCCAATATTTCGACGGCACTACGGCACGTCATCTTCAGGGTTGTAATTAGCTAGAACACTTATAAATTTTCTTAGATTAAGAAAATTTATAAGTGTTCTAGCTAATTACAACCCTGAAGATGACGTGCCGTAGTGCCGTCGAAATATTGGATTTTTCTAATCAAGGAAATAATAAACTTGTGTAGTTGATGGGGGAATAATAAACTTGTGTAGTTGCTGGGGGAAATAATAAACTTGTGTAGTTGCTGGGGGAAATAATAAACTTGTGTAGTTGCTGGGGGAAATAATAAACTTGTGTAGTTGCTGGGGGAAATAATAAACTTGTGTAGTTGCTGGGGGAAATAATAAACTTGATCCAAATTTTTAAATAAAATTTCGACATTTTGATAAATCAAATCAGCTAACTGAGTCTACGTATTTAATACAATTATAAAATAAACAAAACGTAATAATGTAAAGTAATAATGTAATAATTCATCACGTAATAATGTTATTATATAAAGAAAAAATTTAAACTCTTTAGTGGCAAATTTTTATGGATGGCTAATAAATAATATACTTTGTATTAGAATAAGATACTAGATTGTTATTTCAGAGGAAATACATCATTAGCATGTATTTGGCCCCGCTGCTATGTTGGGTAGAGGAGTTAGGGGCCGAAACCTGATAGCATAGCAGTTCCTGCTGATGACCTCTAATTCTTATTCTGATACAACGTCTGTTATTTATTAGTCAATTCATAAAAATGACGTTTATTTTAAATTTCATTTCTTTAACATGATTTAAATTATAGAAAATCTAAAAACAATTATTAATTTTATATTTAATTATTAAATTTTGATTTAGCATTATTATGTTTTGTTTATTTTATAATTATATTAAATACGTAGACTCAGTTAGCTGATTTAATGCTAAATCAAAATTTAATAATTATATAATAAAATTAATAATTGTTTTTAGATTTTCTATAATTTAAATCAAGTTAAAATAAAAAATTGAAATTTAAAATAAACGTCATATTTATGAATTGACTAATAAATAACAGACGTTGTATCATAAAAAGAATTAGAGGTCATCAGGAGGAACTGCTAAGCTATCAGGTTTCGGCCCCTAACTCCTCTACCCAACATAGCAGCGGGGCCAAATACATGCTAATGATGTATTTCCTCCGATAAAACTATCTAGTATCTTATTCTAATACAAAGTATATTATTTATTATCCATCCATAAAAATTTGCCACTGAAGAGTTTAAATTTATTCTTTATATTATTGTGTTGATTTATATATTTTACTATTTTCTGCTTGATGTTATTTTTATCGTAACCTAGTTTAAAATATGTATCTATTAAATTATTTAAATGATTTTTAAGAAAGCCAATATCATTACATATTGTTGCAATTCTTAAAATTTCATTATTTAATGTATTATATTTTATATTATATGGTATGCATGAATGCTTATGCAAAAATATGTTTATTGTAAATTTAAATATGTCATCTGTACGATATAAATTAATAGTAGTTTTAGTTAATGTTAATTTAATGTTCATATCTAGATATACACCTTCTTTATCATTAATATTGGTTTTGTTAAGAATAAGGCTTTCTGGATAAATGTGTTCACTAATTGAATAAAAATTATTAGAATTAAATACACATATATCATCAATGTATCGAAACATATATTTCATATATTTTTATTGTTTAGATTTAGTTTTGACAAAGTTATGAACAAATTCATATTGTATAAAGTTTAAAAACAAGTCAGCTATATTTGGGCTACTATTAGGTCCCATTGGAACACCTTTTACTTGTCTAAATATAGATTTCCCTACTTTTAAATAATTTTGATTCAAAATATTTAAGGATTCTATTAAGTCAATTTTTCCATATATTTATATTTACTTGATGGTTTAATTTTTGTTAGGTAGGCGTTATAGCTATTATAACATTTATATGTATATATTTTTCCGAATATAGGATTAATTAATTTTACTAACGCTTCTTTAATATCTACTAAATCTAGATTTGTATGAAGCGTACTAAAATCGTATGTATTTATATTTTGAAATTTTATTCCTTTTGACTGTTCTAAAAATTCTTTTGTAGAATTAATACTGAAATAGTGTTTTATACCAGTATTAATTTCGATTACCTTGCAATATTTTTTAAAGTGTGATTTAATTACTTTAAGTATTTTATTCATATAGACAGAAAGTGGTTTTAATGTACATTTAAACGCACTGCATATGAACCTAGGTTTTATTGGATTTTTATGTAATTTTGGATTCCAATATAATATAGGTATAGTTTTATTATCTAATTCAACCTTTATACCCTTTTTATCCATTATAGAACAGTGACTTGTAATAATTGTTTCTAAACTCAACTCACTACGTTCATATGTTGGATTTACATTTAAATCATTAGAATTAACCTCTTTCATTAGTATATCATAATAAAGCTTTTTGCATATGAAGACAAAGTTGTCTTCAACAAAATGTCGAAAGAGGAAATACGTCATCACCAAGTATTTGTATCCCACTGCTATGCTGGATCAAGGAATTGGAATATTTTACATTTAAATCATTAGAATTATCCTCTTTCATTTGTATACAAAAATAAAGCTTTTTGCATACGAAGACATAGTTGTCTTCAACAAAGTGTCGAAAGAGGAGATATGTCATCGCCATGTATTTATCCCGCTGCTATGCTGGATCAAGGAATAGGAACCGAAAACCTGATAACATATCAATTCCCCATTGTGACCTCTAATCTTTATTATCACGGTGTACTTGTTCTCTTTGTCTTTCGTCCTGTACAAATTCATATGTACGCAGCGGATTAAGCAGAATACCAGAATCGCGGATAAAATTATCCATATTTGGATTATAACTGGATGCCCACAACCCGATGTCCACTGGTTCAATACCGAGCAGTGTTTACGCTCGATGTAGATTGTCAATACGAATCTAACCGGTTTGTATTAGATACATATGATCTAGACGAATCAACTAAATTAAATGGCAAATGATTTAAAATGGATGCAGATCGATTATTTTAAAATGCAGTATTCTGAGATGCACCCGTGTTAGGCAGTGGGTCTGTATTTTCAGTTCCTACTTGATTAGTCGTAGCTGTACTAGATGAGCTAGAATAGTATCCAGGAATTATATCCAAACTACTCATGTGCTGCATTAAGCATTGGTTCTCGAAAATCGCTATAAATTCTCTGAAGAGCATTATATCCACTCGGTAAACTCTCAAGGTTAATCAGGGCCATATCATGGTTTCTCGTAATTTCCTGTAGTGTTACAGGATTACGAATCATTTTTATTGTTTCACGCATTTAATTCGGTTGTTTAAAGAATGGTGAAATCACAGGGTTTTGCTCAATCATTATTTGCATTTGTGGATTGTTAAGCATAATTGATCTAAGCAATGCAGGATTACTCACAAGTTCTTGAGTCATATGATTACTTAGAAAGGTTTTGAATTGCATTTGGATCAGTCTGAAGTGTGCGAAAAAGATTTTGTTGAATTTCATTAAAATTTGCATTTCCAAATGGAAGGCTCGAAAATGATTCAAGTGGTAATCCGGGTAATGTTGCAGTTCCATCAGTATGTTGATCAATATTCGGTTGTTGCGATACCGACCCCTCCTTAATTGTTGGTGATTGCAGCCTCGACAAAGAAGCATTATTCAGCTGATTAGTTGTGGAGTGATCTGCCGAAGGTCGTCGCGGAGACATGAGTTGCAGGACAGGCAAGCAAACTCAAAATGGTCGTTGTTGACGACGGGAACTGTCCGAATATCGGAGTCATGAACTACCTCAACTGTCTGGGCCGCCGGCTGTGCAAGGTTGCACATAGAAAAGAGTCGGGGAGAAGGGTCGTCACAATATTCAAGAATGTTCACTAGTAGGGGTTGGTCCATCTCGTCAAGACTTTTGAGGATCGCTTTAACATTTCCTCTCATCAGTGCGACGGACACGCGCTGAAATAGCTGACCCGCTGCCCTGCAAAACAGATTACCGTTTCTACATGAAATAGAACGATCAATGAAACGAATTAGCTTTCTCCTTGGGGGTTCCATCTTCCGTGAGTTTCAAAACTGTTGCCGCAAAAATGTATCCACTCTCCTCTAATTCGTGTTTATATTTCTTTTCATTGATGCAGGTGGCGTACTTGCTTGCGGCATAGCCAGGGATCTTAGAAGCCATGGAAATATAAGCATTTTGTTGGGGGTTAGTCACAGCAAAATCAACTGCTAAAGTAGGGTCCTTATAAAACAGAATGTCCGCCAGTCTCTCCCGAAAACCACGAACTAGGTTGAGTACTTCCTTTGTCAACCTCAATCCAACAGAAACCGCTGGTTAAGACCGCATTCCTCAAGCTATCATGTCGAATGCCGATACGACCCCCCTCAACTGGCATGTTAGGGCGTGGAAGCCGAATTTGTCTGCCATCCTAATGTAGCGTCAGCATCGATAATCACTTTTGCAGAGAGACATCCCTAGCATAGGCATAGAAGCACAACAAATTCATTTCGTGCCAAGTTCATATGTGTAGCTTTGTTAGAAATGACCTGTAACCAAGCA
This sequence comes from Pomphorhynchus laevis, assembly GCA_012934845.2. Classification (NCBI taxonomy): domain Eukaryota; kingdom Metazoa; phylum Acanthocephala; class Palaeacanthocephala; order Echinorhynchida; family Pomphorhynchidae; genus Pomphorhynchus; species Pomphorhynchus laevis. The sequence continues at coordinate 95,965 of WNNJ02001624.1, read as the reverse complement.
CACGCGTGTGGGTATGAAACTTCCGTTAATCGGGTAGCATTAAAGCGATCGGCATTATCCAGTAGCTTGCGGCGCGACACTCCGTCAACGGGACAATATAATCCTCGTCAATTTGTTTGTGGATTTCCTACATGTTGCGGAATGTTAGATTGAACGAATTTCTACCCAGGGAAAGTTTTAGGGTCAAGATTCAATTAACTAGCGACAGTCTACACTAAACAGGAAGGCTACCTGAGAGTGTTGGAAGCGGCTTCGAAGGCCCAGTCCTCCCATCTTCAGCGGTAAGCAAGCTTACATACACGCACACTTATAGGGCTGAATATAAGTGATATTACTAAAGCACTTCAATATCAAGCGGTCGAACAAAGGGAAAAACACTTCGGCGAAGGCGGGGTCTGTAGTGTGCACTAAATGGTTTACCCGTGGAGCGGATACACAGCTACAAAGCAGGATGAATGCTACTTGTGGGTCAGGGAGATTTTCGAGCGAGTCCAGAGTGTGACGCAGGGATGGTAGTACAACATCAATAAGGTATCCTGAACAATGCTTCTTAGACACGATGGAACTTCCAAGAATCGTGAAGTTTTTTTGTGGGATTAACCAATGAGATCCATAGGCATCTGCTCGTTATCAAATCGACCTTGTCAGCCCTCCCAATTATTTCGTTTTTTTTCCACAGTTAATAGACAGTTCAATCGCAGGAAAATTTGCAGCAAGACGAGACATAGCCTCGTCCACAGCCAAATGAGTGCCGCCTACTATTCCGTCGTCGATGTACCACCTATTTAAGTTGATACCTTCAATCTCTGAGATCTGGGAGACAATCAGATTAATTGCCAGGCAAAACAGAACTGGACAAAGATGATATCCTTGTTGCACTTATCTTCGTTACTGAAGAGGTTACAGGTTACCGAACTGAAGGCTCGAGGTAGTGCCGTAGCACCATGATGCCCATCGACTAATTTCTGGAAAATTCCTTCTGATCGCTCTGACGAAAGATTTCCGGTTCATCGTATTAAAGGCGTTAGCCAGGTCTATTTTAGCCCAAACTTAATCGACATCTTGATCATGAAGTTGTTGTAGCCTATGAGCTTGATGAACTATCTGTTCCATTCCGTTTGGCGTCGCTACATCGAGCTGGTGCGGATGTAGGAAGTCGACAAATCGCTGTCGCAGTTTGGAGTAAATGCACTTAGAGCAAAGACGACGTAATGTTTACCCAATGGCAATGGGACTGATCCCTCCATCTGGTTTGTTTAATGCTATGTTATTTGTACCGGGAACAAAGGGCACGAGTTCGGTCGGGAGAATACCAGCGATCATGTTGTTGTCAGTGACGTTAGGCGTCGAAGCAAAACCCATGATCTACCGACATCATATCTCGTAGATGTTCTGCCCTCAAACCTAAACATCCAGTAGAGGTAGAGGAAGGAAATGATAAGACTGTGACCTCAACTATGTCCGAGTTATTTGACAAGGGAGTTATCAAAGATGGTTGTCCAGGACTGGAGAACATCATGTAAAGGGTGTAGCACTGTCAGTCTTCAGCGTGTATATTTATAATATTCACATATATTATTCGACGTAAGGCGGCGCATCGCCTTTCCGTTAGTGCCATTTCTTGCCAATTCGATGATTTCAATAAATTCGTTTTTCTTATCATGAGCCGCTCTGAATTTAGGGATGATCAAAACCCCGAAGTATATAGGCAATCACATTCTCTACCACTTTTAAATTTGTCTAAAAGCGCATTCATATTTGAACGAGTGTAGTTTCCGGCATGGCGCCGACCTGATGAAGTCCGTAGGCATAGCTTCGGGAAGCACAGCAAACGCTCCCAATCGTGGAATGAATTTGAACACAATGCCTCGGGAAATAACGATGAGGAAACATTGGCAACCCGACGGCGAAGATTTCATGGAATGCGCTTGATCTGCTAACTGGTTACATCCAAACCCTATGAAGAAGCTCGAAAGTTCTGACCTGATGTTCCCAGCAAGAACTGTCCATCTTCTCAACCTGTGGCGATGTCAAAAGAGAATTCGCTCTCACCAGCGTCTAAAAACTCAAGTCTTGTATCAACTGATGCGATTGCGTTGTGTGAGCTGACTGTCGGTAAATGTCCTGATCCTAAGCAGTGCAAGTTCACAGGTCTATGCACCCAAAGACGGCTTGATGCATTAAGGCAAAACAATCCGCCACAGACTGCGCAACTACCTGTAATCGCTTGATTGTTTTCCCAAGCTCGGTTTGTAGTTATAGCGTTGATAGGTCTTGATTTGTTTTGATTAATAGGTTATTGCGTTGATTGGTCTTATTTGTATTAGTCTTGATTATATTAGTCTTGATTGGTTTTGATTGGTCTTGATCAATAGGTTATAATGTTGATTGATCTTGATTGGTCTTGTTGAAGGATATCGCTCTGTTTCATATATATCGTACCAAGCATCTTTATTATTACTTAAAGTATTTTTTTATTGTAAATATTATTACATTAATATAGGTTCCCGCAAATGGGCCTTAATTTACAATTTTAAAGAAAAAAAAACCTCACCAAGCCAGTTTTAATATTCAAAAAGTCACTAAATTATTCTTCATTGATTAAACATAAATCCCTTTGAGGACGATTTATAGCTGATCGAGCTCCACGGACACATCGAGAAGTCATCTTTGCAAGGATAACGCTGATGCCACTACGTAATCTGCTTATTTCATCGTTGTATGAGCTGTTATGACTCCTTGCCATGGAGCCCGCGATTCTCTTTAACAGGATTGCCGCTTCCGTACCCGCCCCTCCGAGCATCGAAAATACTACGGGAATAAATGACGCATGCTCTATGCTATTTACTCTCTCAAGATATTTCATTTTCTTCCTTAGTTCATGATATTCGAAGCATGGTCCGATACTCTTACTTAAAGTATTGTATGTTATTTTATGTATATTTTAAAATCAAATAACTTACATGAGCAAATGAACAAGAAAAACAAGTCAATAACAATCAAGACAACTATTGATAAAAGTCAAGAGTCTTCAATACTTTCTACAGCCATATTTGCGTCCTCCATATATGCAACAAGCGCTCTAAGATTTGTATCACGGTTATGGAATCCCACTGTCTGCATTTGTACAAGTTCGGATGCATAAAGTTGTTCTGGAGTTTGGTTTGGTTGTTGATTTGTCGGCTGATGTTGCTGGGGATGAAGACGACTTAATAGTTGAAACAACGAAGCAGTAGAATCTTGATTTAAATTTTGCAAATTTTGAGATGCTTTTGTTGCATAAGCTGTTTGTCTATTGCAAGGTGATTGAACAGAAACCACATTAGATAAAGAAAGTTGACTATTCATTAGATTATCGACCATACCGCTTATATTTGAAGATATCAGCCCTGAATATACTTGTGCGGATGTGTCCCTAAGACGAATTAGGTTTTGTAGAATTTGTACAATCGGCCACAATGCTCGAGGATTTTTAAAATTTATTGTATGTTATTACAAGTAGTTATATTCATAAATGTTTAAACCAGATTGTAATTTACTGCTATGGTGTGTTATTTATCTTTCACAATTTTTTTATTGTAAGTATTATATAATCACCATTATATAATAATGGTTATAATAATTATACAAGACACATTTTTAAGCAGTAAATTTTTTAAGTAGTTAAGTAGATTTTTTTACAATTATTTATTATCACGTTAAAATTTTTGGTTTTTACGCCATATATTAATCTACATGTTTGGTTTTTAATACATCTATTAATTTCCATTTACTTATTCTCTTCGTACAAGTTTCTCTAAGGTCATCATTTCGATAAGATTGAGCTAATGAAGTTACGACTTCTTGAAGTGTAATATGTTCGTAACCGTTTTTCATACTATCTTTACGAATTGTACCTTCACACCAAGATTGATCATTCTGCCTTGAACAGCAATCATCCCACATTGAATACAGTGGAGTCAGTAAATTTAATTTGCTTTTACTGGATAATTCATAAGCTTTTAATGCGTTATCATAGCGAACCGATAGTAGTAATTCAGCTTCGTGGCAATAATATCGAAGAGCATTTATTACATTTTTGTCATCGTGAATCGTTCCACATATGTCTTTCAGCTCCAAAGCTGTTATTAAATCATCTGATAAAATGAAACGTTTTTGGTGTTTAATTGAATGTTCTTCAATCTCACTTGAATTAGGTGTGCTGCAATAACTTCTTTTATCATTGGCTATTTTATACAGAAATCTCATAATCTGTAATTTATTTTTAAAATAGGACTGTAGACAAAACGAAGTAGCTCTTTGCTGACTAAAAGTAATCATTTCCGGTTATTATTCTCTGTATAATCTACAAATGTAAAATTGTGGATAACAATGTTTTAAAATAGTTGATAATGATCCATTATTGATAAATAATTATTGGAGCTGGATAAAGAAAACATGATTTGCTTTGATATTTCGCTAACTTATGTTAGCATCTTCAAAAAATTACAATCTTTTTTTACAAGAAAGGTAAATGAGTTTTTTCAATTTTGATAAGTGGTTTTGTTGTCTGGCTCTATAGATTCCACTAAAAATTTCATGTTACGGAGCCTTAGTTTTTAAAGATGTTTTTAAGGTTTTTGATCTGAACCTCGCGTATATCGGGCTCGTGGTATATCTTCATAATTCTCGCTGCCTCGCTTTGAATAATTGCTTTTTTGTAAAATTTTGATGCTCGCTATTTGCGTGTGGATAGTTCGGTATTGATGTTGATTTTCTGTAAATACTTGTTTGTAAATTTTAATTATTGTCTCTATAGACTGAAACGCAAAGAAAATTAGCAAAAATTGATACTGATATAGTAAATTACAAACATCCGAAATTGTTTATATGTATAAAGAACTTTTCTAAGTTTTCTTGTCCATGTTTCCAAACGATGAATATATCATCAATATATCGTACGAATAAAAAAGGTTTTAATTCAAATGATTGTATCGTGTTTACTTCATAACAAAAATTTCTTGACAAGTAAAAACAAATAAGGAATTAAGATCGTTAAGATTGTACCCGATTATCCCAGCTTCCGAACCGCAAAACATATATGCAACGTATATCCTTAATACCTTTCCAATTCCACGATATCCACGAAGTCTGACAGGTCACAATGTACATTCCGTGAGCATTGCAAGAATGCTAAATATCAAAATACGGGACATGGATGGATGCGCCAGAGAATATCGAATCGAGACGTTTATGCGAAGAACGTTGACCTGTTTAACATATATGCTTGATCGTCAAAAAAGCGGACACAGTAGACGAAAAACAAGGGAGAGACGAAGACGACGTTGTCCGTACCTTCGAAAAAATAGACGAATATTAAGCTTGCAAGGTAAGGCATTTTCTGCGCAGAAACAACAAACAAAGAAAATAAGAGTACCAAAAACGTTTGAAGGTTCTTCAAGTGTGATCTGTGACAGAACTGTTGTCAGGAGCCACCGACTTATACGTAATAGTAAACGGAAGAATGTAGAACAGTGTTGCAACGAAGAATTACAAACGATAAAGCCATGTTACGTTCTGCTCGAATATTATACCGTGATATTTTGTGAGTTCCGTGAATCAAGATCTCCGTTTTCGGAAACATTCGTGCCAGAAAAATCGGACACATCTGCAAACGTAAACGAAACAACAAACACTTTGGACACGTTTACAAATCCATACGAAGCCACAGACACCTCAGACACTTTTACAAACGCGAACGAAGCGAAAGAACCTTTGGACATAGAATGTGAGACCCGTGTAATCCGATTTTGGTGAAACCGCATGATTAAGCTCGGGCTCGGAATTGAGGACGATGCGGATGAATTTCTAGACAGAAAGGGCGGCACCACTGTCGTCCCAGCAGACGAGAGCGACGCTACGCGCATGGAAGACGTTGACTACCAAATTAAGTGTTAATTTTTGAATATTATACATAGTTTTGTACAATTGTAACAGTGTTTTAATACAAATTGACTGTCAAAAAAATAATATACAAGATTTTTATTGTCAACTACTAGTCCATGTGTCGGGTCGTGTAGGCAGTGCACCAACCAAACTACTCCAGACACTGCGATCCTTGTCGACAGACCACAGTTCTCTATCAGATAGACCAAGGCGGTCTTCGTTCAGATTCGAGATTTGATCTCTCCATCAGAATCGAGGTATACCTTGAGGTCTCTTTCCAGAGAGTCCGGCTTGGAAAATCCTCCATGGATCCGAGACAACCACATAGAGTCAATCTTTGAGGTACTAACCAAAATTCCTGCCGCTTAGCATTTCATCGTGAAATGCTAAGCGGCAGGGATTTTCACGGGTCTTGGCCACCTCAGCTGACTTTATTCGATGTGGAGAAACAGCGACTTTACTTTGGGTTCATAACGGATGACCGAATTCATAACCTTATTTCTAAGGCTAACACCGGCCACACTGCGAAGGAACCTCATTTCGGTCCCCTGTATCCAAGATATTTTCCTTTCAGTTATAACCCAAAGTGCATGACTATAGGTTAAAAAAGAAACGAGGATTGCGTGGCAAACCGAAAGCGTCACCCGAAGACTCAACTTCCGATTCACCACGACATACCTGTACAAAGAACACATTGTTGCGATAATTGCGCAAATCTAATTACCAATCTCCTCGGTGTTCCTGCCGTCCCTCGAGAGCAATACCCTAAGATACTTGAAATCTTCCACATCAGGAAGAATCCTCCCCCCAATCTGGGTTGACATTGGCACATGAATGGGAGACGACCACATAGAGACAATCTTTGAGGTACTGACCAAAATTCCTGCGGCTTGGCATTTCATCGTGAATCGTACTAGTAGGCATTGTAAGTTCTTAGGACAAGAAGCCAACGAAACAACGTCGTCTGCAAAAAGCAGAGATGGTATCTTGATAGAACCGAACTGAAGATCGACATCTGTCAGAGCAGCCCATCTCGAAATTTTGTCCACTTAAACAAGGAACAAACCTGGAGACAAAGGACAATCCGGACGAAGTCCAGCGCTTACTAGAAATGATTTAGACTACATGCATAGAACACAAACACAACTCATGCTTTGTTCATACAGAAAAGTCACAGCTACCCGAAGATACTGTGGTACTTCATACTCTCTTAGTACCTCCCACAACCTCTATCGCGAAACTCAGTCGAACGCTTTCTCCAAATCTACAAAACAAATGTAGACAGGTTGAGCGAACCCCTAAAACCGTTCAAGGATAGTTGAGAGAGTAAAAAGCTGATCTGCAGTTCTACGACTTGGACGAATGCCGTATTTTTCTTATTACAATTGTCCCTCAACTACAGGCCGTATCCTTAACTCAAGAATTCTAGCAAATACGTTATCAGTTTGGCTAAGAATAGTGATGCCCCGATAATTGAAACACATTCTTCGTTTACCTTTCTTAGAGATCGGTACCACTATCCCAGTTCGCCACTCACTAGGAACCGTGCCCGACTTCAATGCAACATTGAAGAGCCCTGGTAGACACTGCATGCCAATAAAGTCGAGAGCCTTTAAGGCTTCAGGTCGAATCTCGTCTACTTCAGAAGACTTGCCATTATCAAGTTATTTAACAACAGCAATGACCTTATCCAAAGATATGAGCTCTTACGTTAATTCTAAAGGCTCTACTTCTACAAGTGAAGACATATTCATCGGATTAAGAAGACTCCTAAAATTATCTTTTTAACAACGAAGATTTTCTTCAATGTCAGTCAGCATAGATCCTCTCTGGTCATAGACAGTTTGAGCAGTGTTCTGCATTCCAACACAAAAGTTCCTGATTGTCCTACAGAACATCTTCGAAGCTGATCTATAATCAAGTTCTAAGTACTCCAAACTTATCTCAAGACGGCTTCTTGGCTTCGGTAACTGCTCGGCTGAAGCTCTCTTTGCCCTTCGGTACTTGTCTACAGATTACACTAATTTATCTGACAAAGTTGCCTTATAAGCCAGCTTCTTCTGTTGGACAAAATCTCTAAATGTTGGCGTCGACCAAGCAGTTCGAGTATTTCCTTGGCGACATGCTCCTATGCATTCAAGCCACAACTTTTAGCGGTTACTTTGGCAAGCGACGATCTGAACATACCCCATTCCTGAAACGTTCTTTGACAGAAACATCTGCTATGTGCTCCCAGCGCGCCCTCACACAACGTTTATGTTTCTAATTAACGAGATTGGAAATCAACAAGATTGTTTTTCATTAAATATTAATAATAATTGTAACTGCAATACCGCAGGTGTAGTGTATCTAATACAGTGTACATGTGGATTGCAATATATTGGAAAAACATATCAAATGTTAAAAACTAGGTTTAGGCAACACATATATAATATACAGCATAATAGTCAAACTATATTTCATAAGCATATGAGATTAATAGGACATGATATAGAATATTGTAAATTATTTATTTAAGAACATATTGTTGAAGAAAATAAGACAGTATTAAATCAAAAGCTATAGGAAAGACAAGATTTTTGGATAAAAAATATTAATTTCATGTACCCATTAGGTTTGAATGACGTGGTACAATGAATTGACAGAAAAAGTATAGTAAATAATAAACAACTATATTATAATAATCCGGTTAAAATCAAGCCTAGAAGTCATGGCGATAGAAAGAATAAGAAAAATAAACTTAAAAATATTAAAAAATATAAGTATATTTATGAACAATTAAAAATATTAAAACAACTTTTAAGAGATAATAAACTAAAAGATCTTTATGTAAATATAAGTTTTTCTAAATATATCATTTGTTCAATAAATCAAAGATTAATTAACGAATATGATAGGTTGAGTTGTATAATATACAGTTATTGTAATTGTTGAAGAATTGAAAGGTAGGGAATTTATTTGAAAAATTTTCAAATTTTCAGTCGCTCTTAGCGAACTTCTTCAGGCAAAAAATATCAAAAATTAAAACAGTAAAATCACAATTACACAACACATATACACTTACAAAAACATCAAAGAAATTTTTACCGAAAATTACAAAACACAAGTATTGAAGTTCAATTGGATAAAATTTTTATCTATTAACGCTCACAAAACCAACAACGCTTGCATTAAGTGGGGAAAGTATAATATCAAATAAATGTTTCACTCAAGGTGACCCCTTCGCAATGGCTGGGTTTGCAATTTCGACACTGTTACTGATTATATTGATAGAGCAAGAAATGCCACAATTGTTGAAGCGATGGTATGCAGACGAGCTAATTTCGTTAGTACACATTCTGAGTTAAATCGTGTTTGGTCATTATTGTTAGAGAAAGGACCTTTATACGGTTATAATGTTAATGCATCGAAAGCGGTTCAATTATCACATCATTTGATTAGCGAATCCGAAGAGCTTAACAATGTGGCTTACACAACAAACGGGACCAAACTTCTCGAGCACCGATCGGCATGAAAGTGTACATAGAGGAGGCAGTGAGATCGAAATGAGAAAAATTGATTGAAATTGTTTCAAAAATACGAACAATACATGTAAGGATAATAACGTGCCATAATAAGAAGAATTTCTGCTCACAGATGCAATCAAGTTAAATTATTCATAACATTATTTGGAAAGCTTTGAAATTTAATCAGATTTCACAAGAAAAAAAATATTTGCACTTTATTTTGTACTTGTTTTACAAGCAATAAAAAATACAAATGTATCTTTAAATTTGAAATATTAGCCAGAGATTCTTCTACGTTTTAAGTTTCTTCCGGGCTCTGCAGCTTGCGTCATACTTTCTTCTATTAAATCTTTACCAATGCGGTTTATTCGGGAAAAACGATTATCATGGAAAAAATTCTGGGTTATCAAATACTCCTCATTAGACACTTCTCTAAATATTACATACGTGATAAAATCATGATCAATTTAAATTTCAAACAACGATATAATAACAATAAATACTAAAATGCACAAATAACATATACTTTCAAATTATAAATACATACGATTTTAGTACGTTTTATACAAATCTAGATTTAGTAGATATAAAAGAAGCGTTAGTAAAATTAATTAATCTTATATTCGGAAAAAGATATACATATATATGTTATAATAATTATAACGCCTATCTAACAAAAATTAAACCATCAAATAAATATAAATATATGGATAAAATTGAATTAATAGAATCCTTAAATATTTTGATAAATTAAAATTATTTAAAAGTAGGGAAATCTATATTTAGACAAGTAAAAGGTGTTCCAATAGGACCTAATAGTAGCCCAAATATAGCTGACTTGTTTTTAAACTTTATACAATATGAATTTGTTCATAACTATGTAAAAACTAAATCTAAACAATAAAAATATATGAAATATATGTTTCGATACATTGATGATATATGTGTATTTAATTCTAATAATTTTTATATTCAATTAGTGAACACATTTATCCAGAAAGCCTTATTCTTAACAAAACCAATATTAATGATAAAGAAGGTGTATATCTAGATATGAACATTAAATTAACATTAACTAAAACTACTATTAATTTATATCGTAAAGATGACATATTTAAATTTACAAGAAACATATTTTTGCATGAGCATTCATGCATACCATATAATATAAAATATAATACATTAAATAATGAAATTTTAAGAATTGCAACAATATGTAATGATATTGGCTTTCTTCAAAATCATTTAAATAATTTAATAGATACATATTTTAAACTAGGTTACTATAAAAATAACATCAAGCAGAAAATAGTAAAATATATAAATCAACACAATAATATAAAGAATAAATTTAAACTCTTAAGTGGCAAATTTTTATGGATGGATAATAAATAATATACTTTGTATTAGAATAAGATACTAGATAGTTTTATCAGAGGAAATACATCATTAGCATGTATTTGGCCCCGCTGCTATGTTGGGTAGAGGAGTTAGGGGCCGAAACCTGATAGCATAGCAGTTCCTCCTGATGACCTCTAATTCTTATTCTGATATAACGTCTGTTATTTATTAGTCAATTCATAAAAATGACGTTTATTTTGAATTTCAATTTTTTATTTTAACTTGATTTAAATTATAGAAAATCTAAAAACAATTATTAATTTTATTATTTAATTATTAAATTTTGATTTAGCATTATTATGTTTTGTTTATTTTATCATAATATTAAATACGTAGACTTAGTTAGCTGATTTGATTTCTGCAAATAATTGTACAATAAAATGTCTATGATTAATATCTATATAATAATTGGATCCATCAAATGTCTATGATTAATATCCATCAAATATCTATGTCCATCAAATGTCTATGATTAATATCTATATAATAATTGGATCAGCAGCTAACTGAGTCTAAGTATCTTATCCTATAAAACCCAAATAATTAAATAATAAATAATAAATTAAATAATTGTTAAATAAATAATATTTTATTAAATATCCATCAAATGTCTATGATTATTTATATTTATTTCATCAAATATCCATCAAATGTCTATGATTAATATCTATATAATAATTGGATCAGCAGCTAACTGAGTCTAAGTATCTTATCCTATAAAACCCAAATAATTAAATAATCTGCTTGAAAAGTCGAGATCCACTGATATTGTACGCGTGGACATCGAAGCGCCGCAGAACAAATTTTTGCAAGGGACATACTGATATATGTCCTGATCGAAGCGATCGTCTCATTATATTCAGTTTTTTGCCGTTCAGCAATTTTTAGAGCCAATAATTTGATACATGCTCTTGCACTTTTACCAGCACCGCCAGTAGTCGCCCAAATAAGGGGGCAAAATGAGCTGTGCTCTAATGTGTGTATTCTCTCTTCATACTTGGCACATTTTCTATTCTCGTGAAATGTGAAAGTATCATCTGTCGACTTTTCGCAGTAGGATGGATCATGATTGTTGAAAACGACTACATCAAAAAATGTACGCTCCATATTCCCACCGAAGAGTCCATTGCTCACTATATCAGCTCGAGCATCATCTTGTCTGGTTGTTGTGCTACTATCAAACATAACGTTTTCTGGAACTGGAGTCAGAGTAGGTTCTGCATACACATTCCAACAGACTGTGTTCAACTTCTTAACCAAAAAATCGCGAAGTTCATTATGACGAATGAAATTGAATGCACCTCTTTTGCACGATAGAGCGTGTGTCGTTGTTAAACTCTGACCGCATTGACACTTTTCCGGCAAATTTTTGGGAGTTAAACCGTATCGAACAGATAGAGCATCTCGAAACTCTTGCGTTGACAACTTGCATTCCGAAGAAACCAAAGCATCTCTTGTTAACCAGTTAGAAGCACCTTTCAGAGATGCATATTTCACGGATTTTCGCACTATAGGCTTGATCACTGGCTTGAGACGTTCATCACGACTACGATTTTCTTCTTTGTGCTCTTTTCGAATTGCAGACAATAACTGTGTTACTGAGAAATCGATATCTAAAGCAGGTTTTTCATAAATGGATGATAACACCCGTGCAGCCTTGTACTGTCGGATCGATTCCCTTTCAATATTTCGTATTCCAAGTCCTCCAATATTGGTCGGCAACGAACATACATCTCTCAAACCAACATCAATGTCATCGTCAAACATGACATTCATGAATTTTGTTTCAATAGCATTTTTTAGATTATCCAATCATTCAATGTCGTAATCAACAGCACGGAATAGGTGAGTCCACTTTGACTGAACTGCAAGAGAATATGCTATAAATGCGGAATGTGCATCGGTATTAGCGGCATTAGCGACATCCTCGACTAGATATGACATTGATGAAAACTGCTCGCAGCAATATTATTTCACAAACTTTTTTGTGCCAATAGGTGCACCAAGTACCTTTAATCCATCGTCAATAATATTTATGCCGTCCACCCCAAAGATATATCAAGCGCGGATCCTGTTTCGTGGATGAATAAGCAACTTCGATTTGTTTTGATTTACATGGTACCCATACTGTTCACCTATCGAACAAAGGAAATGCCATACACGTGATAGATCTTCAAGTCCACCAACGAAAGTCGAATCATCTGCACGCCAACACTGCTTTACCGCTGGAATCAATTTACGGATTTTATATATCAAAGGCATAGACGAGATTGCAAATGCTGACATCGCAAGGGGGTCCCATTGTGTGACCCTTCTGCCGACACAAAGTTACCTCCTTGACCAACAAGTAAAGCATATAATCTGTATGTATTTCTTAGAACATATGTAAGGGCAGGGCATACTTTATCGACATTTTTAAGCATTAGACACCTATTCATTAGATTAAACGCGTTCTTTGCGTCCACTGATAATATTCCACATTCCTCGTCCGAGTGAAAACGATCGTTTAATATATGTATAACATACGCTAACCCACCTGGTTGCCCCGCACACATTTGCAAATTACCTGCTACTGCTCGTAAATCTCTTTTAGCCACATTCAGAATGGCTTTGCCAATTACACGACGAAACACTTCACCTACTCCAATAGGACGAACACCCGGGTGCTTATTTAAAGCGACAATTCTACTGTTAACGTATGCCTGTAACGACTCAGTCGGAATTAATTCAGATGCGATGCGCACTGCTAAACTCGCAATGGCATCCGCTAACTTTATCGAATGCGATCCAAAAGCTGCTAACATCCTCCTAAAAGCAATCGCCGTTATTTCAGAAGGACCGGCCTCTCCATGGGTCCTCAACGATTCCTTGATAATCGTACGTCCATCGATTCCACTATATATAGAAAGGTGATGGGATTTGCAATTAGTTATTGGCAAAGATAATACTGCCTCTGGTGAAATTGGTTGCGCGGGAGGATGTAATTCAGCCAAGATATCAGATACATGCTTACCTTCATACACTTCATCGAAACGATAAACGGCATTGCCATCTTCTGTGTCGTTGAGAATTCTTTTGCTGCATTCGTTTTGCCAGCTCGCATAAAACGAGAAAATTGCTTGTGTTTACCTATCCGATGGAAATCTTTTGCATATTTCCCACTAGTATTTCGATGCTGTAAGATGCATGCCTCATCAAACAGTTTTTCGTACTCTCCCAAATTCCAGCTATCAATTCTTCGTTGGAGAGTCTTTCTGATTGTACCAGTTTTTCTGGATGGTATCGATTGTAACATCAATTGACAGGCCACTACAATTTCTTTCAAGGCCCGTTGTTAGTGTAAGCTAGGGCTCGCGACTGCGTTGAATTTCTCTGTCAGGAGATTGATAAATTGATTGCTGTCAGTAATCAATTTACTGAGGGTCATATGGTTTGGTACCCAGCTTATTACTGTCATATACATGTGTTCGATTAACTTTTCATAATTTGGAATCTCTGAACTGTGTGTAACCGTAACCTGTTTAATAGATAAATCGATTGTTGAAAGATTACCATTTGAATTTTCAATTGACTTGTTATCTGAGTTCTTAATAATCATATTTGGGCGTGATTTTGGCAACAAGTTGCCCTGCAGTTAACACACGCTGTTTTGTTTTTAGCACACCGACATCCTTTGCATCTGGCAGCGTTACCATTGCATGTACAGCACGGGGTAATATTACTTGGCTTACCCCTCGTCATATTCGAATTGTGGTTTGGAACTTTGCTCGTTCAAAATGTAATTGCAATTGTAGTTGTTTAAATTGTGTGTTTATATGTAAGAATGTATGTATATTAGATCTCTAACTTGTATGAGATCTAATATACATAATTTATATAATTGATATACATAATCTAATATAAATAATTGTTACAAAGTTAACATTTTAAATAAAAATTTAAAATAAAAGTCAATTTTTAGGAATTAACTAATAAATAACAGTCGATGTATCATAATAAGAGTTAAAGATCATCAAGATGAACTGTTATACCATCAGGTTTCGGACCCTATTCCTCAAACAGCATAGCAGTTGTTGATTTATATATTTATATATTTTAATCGATTCGTCTAGATCATATGTATCTAATACAAATCGGTTAGATTCGCCTTTGCAATTTACATTAAGCGAAAACACTGATCGGTATTCTAGGATGAACCCTCAACAACTACGCCAATTATTTGTAGACGCTGCTAAAAATCGTAGCATGTTAATCGACACGTATGCATCCAGTTTTAATCCAAATATGGATAATTTTATCCGCGATCCTGGTATTCTACTTAATCTGCTGCGTACATATGAATTTGTACAGGACGAAAGACAAAGAGAAGACGTACACCGTGTAATTCATGAGTTTATAAGTCAGTGGTTAATTCCTAAAATTCGTGATCTATACACAAATCCTCGAGCATTAATGCCGATTATACAAATTCACCAAAACCTAATTCGTCTAAGGGACACATCCGCACAAGTATATTCAGGGTTGATATCTTCAAATATAAGCGGTATGGTTACAAGTATATTTGTACACAACATCGCTGGTTGTTACAGTGTCTGTTCTCGTTCTCATAGAGAATAGCGACCCCATTGTTCTTTTAATGTAATAGCCTCTTATGTCAATATGTTTATTTGGATCGACGCATTTTACGTGTTGTTGTGTAATGTCTCTAATGATCCGAATATCATTTTCAAAATTAGCAGATGAATCAAGTTGATAGTAGATTGTGACTACATTATCGTCACGTGTAATTGAATCTGTCCGCTGTTTAAATTGTTTTATGGCTGTTGAAATTGCCTAGTCAACCACTATAGGAGAACGATAATGATAATGATTATTACTTGATTAATACTCACCATAATAAATTAATATAAATAAACAATAAATTGAATTTGAATGAGGATTGCGACGGTGTAATAGCATTTAAATTAGAAGAAAGATGGCAAAAACCAAATTTTGCGTTGATTTTTGCCACCTTTCTTCTAATTTAAATAAACACAATGATATTAAAATTAAATTTAAAATAATTAGTTGAAAATATTTATGGATGGATAATAAATAATATAATTTGTATTAGAATAAGATAATATATTATCATCAGCACGTATTTCGCTCCGCTGCTACGCTGGGTAGAGAAATAGAGGTCCGAAACCTGATAGCATAGCAGTTCCTGCTGATTACATTGAATCCTTATTCTGATACAACGTCTGTTATTTTTTTCAATTCATACAAATTGACTATTATTTTAAATTCCAATTTTTTTTATTTTAACTTGATATATAATTATTTAAAATTTTTAATTTATTATTTATTATTTATAAGTATTAATTATTTAATTTTTAAATTTTAATGTAGCATTATTATCTTTTAATAAATTTATAACTATATTAAATATGTATACTCAGTTAACTGATTTAATATATAAATCTACAACATATTATTAAAACTAAATTTAAATACTTAAGTGGAAAACTTGTTTGGAAGGATAATAAATATTTTGTAAGCGAACAAGATACTTGATAATCGAATTTAATAACACGAAATACGTCATTATCACGTATTTGGCACGCTGCTAAGTTGGTTCGAGGAACATGGGTCAAACCTTATTACATATCAGTTCCTCCTGGTTACTTCTAATCTTTATTCTGATACATCATATGTTATTTATTAGTCAATTTTTTTCATAAAAATTTTATTTTCTAAATTTATACATAGTTTGTAATCAAGTTCAGAAGATATGCAATGCACTGTTTTCGGTGGCCTTCAAAATACAGACGGCGTTGCCAAGCAATCGCCGCACTGATATGCTCCATGAGCCAGGACGATGACCGCGTGTCGCCAGTCGTTCGAAACAACCTATTTCCCAGCGCCCCGAGGAACGACGCTGAGTCCAAGTCCAAAACATCAAGTGTTCGATCGCCACTAGTATGAACATGTAATCGCGGGTATCGATATATATGTATTTTGATCTTTTTATTGTTTCTGCCTCACTAACAACAGCACTGCCTACCGTCAAGCTTGAGATTGGTAGGTCGGCGGCCGTGTATTATTATTATTATTTTCTAAATTTATACATAGTTTGTAATCAAGTTCAGAAGATTGCAATGCACTGTTTTCGGTGGCCGTTAAAAAAAGTTTGAGATAAATAACATACAATGTATTATAGTTGACCTTAAAAAAATTTTGGTTTCTGATAAACATACAATAAACATACAATTTCTAAACATTCCATGACGAAGGGTAAGCCGAGTAATATTGCCCCGTGCTGTACATGCAACGGTAATGCTGCAAGATGCAAAGGATGTCGGTGTGCGAAAAATAAAACAGCATGTGTCAACTGCAGAGCAGCTTGTTGCCAAAATACGTGTCCAAATATGATGTCTATGAAGTTAGATAGTGTGCCCCTTGGCAATTTAAATTGTCATCTTTCAACAGTCGATACATCTAATGAACCAGTCGTGGTGGGACAGCGTCGGGAGAATTTAAATTACGATAATTTGATCGAGGACATGTATATGACAGTGATAAGCTGGGTTCCAAATCATATGAAACTTCCAAAATGCAGTACCAGCGGTCAGTTTATCAATCTCCTGACAGAAAAATTCAACGCAGTCGCGATCCCTAGCTTACATGAACAACGGGCATTGAAAGAAGTTGTGGTAATGAGTCAATTGATGTTACAATCAATACCATCGAGAGGAATTGGTACAATAAGAAAGGCTCTACTACGAAGAATGGATGATTGGAATTTGGGAAAGTATAAAGAACTTTTTGACGAGGCAAGCATCTTACAACGTCGAATGGTTAGTGATGGATTTGCAAAGGGTTTTCAAAGAATAAGTAAGCAGAAAAAATTTTCTCGTTTTATGCGATCAGGCAAAACGAGTGCAGCGATAAAAATCCTTGAAGACACTGAAGATGGCAATACGGTTTATAGTTTTGACGATATGTGTGATGGTAAGCTTGTATCTGATATTTTGACTGAATTACATCCGCCTGCGCAGCCACTTTCTCAAGATGCAGTGTTATCGCTTCCTATAACTAATTGTAAATCCCATCACTTTTCAATATATAGTGGAATCGATGGACGTGCAATTATCAGGGAATCATTGAGGACTCATGGAGGGGCCGGTCCTTCTGGGATAACGGCGATTGCGTTCAGACGAATGTTAACGGCTTTTGGATCACACTCGATAAAGTTAGCTGATGCCATTGCGGGTTTAGCAGTGCGCATTGCATCAGAATCAATTCCGGCTGAGTCTTTACAGGCATACGTTAACAGCAGAATTGTTGCGTTAAATAAGCGCCCTGGTGTCCGACCTATTGGAGTAGGTGAGGTATTTCGTCGTGTAATTGGTAAAGCTATTCTGAATGTGGCTAAAAGAGATTTAAGGGCAGTAGCAGGTAATCTGCAAATGTGTGCGGGACAGCCAGGTGGGCTAGGGTATGTGATACATACATTAACCGATCATTTCCACTCGAACGAGCAATATGGAATACTGTCAGTGGACGCGAAGAATGCGTTTAATCTAATGAATAGATGCCTAATGCTTAAAAATGTCGAAAAAGTATGCCCTGCCTTCACATGTGTTCTGAGAAATATATATAAGCTAAATGCTTTACTTGTTGGCCAAGGAGGTAATTTAGCATCGTCAGAGGGTGTCACTCAAGGGGACCCTCTTGCGATGCCAGCGTTTGCAATCTCATCGATGCCCTTGATATATAAAATCAGAGAATCGATTCCATCAATAAAACAATGCTGGTATGCAGATGATTCGACTTTCGTTGGTGGGCTTGATGATCTATCACGTGTATGGCGTCTTCTTTGCTCAATAGGTGAGCAGTATGGATACCATGTCAATCCAAACAAATCGAGGTTGCTTATACATCCACGAAACATGATCCGTGCTCAACACATCTTTGGAGCTGATGGTTTAATCATTAATGAAGATGGATTAAAGGTACTTGGTGCACCTATTGGCACGCCAAAGTTTGTAAGGGAGTATTGCTGCGGGCAGTTTTTATCGATGTCAAATCTGGTCAAGGATGTTGCTAATGCCGCTGATGCCGATGCTCATTCCGCATTTGTGGCATACTCTCTTGCAGTTCAGTCAAAGTGGACTCACCTTTTCCGAGCCGTTGATTGTGACATAGAATGGTTGGATGATCTAAAGAATGTTATTGACACAAAATTTATGAATTCCATGTTTGGCGATGACATTGATCTTGATTTGAGGGGAGTATGTTCTTTGTCAACCAGTTTGGGGGGACTAGGAATACGAAATATTGAGAGTGAATTAACCAGACAGTACAACGCTGCACGATTGTTATCCTCCATATATGAAGAACCTGATTTAGATATTGGTTTCTCAGTAATACACTTATTGTCTGCAATTCAAAACGAACATAAAGAAGAAAATCGAAATTATGCTGAAAAACTCAAGCCAGAGATCATTCCTATATTGCGAAAATCAGTGGAATATGCATCCCTGAAGGGTGCCTCTAATTGGCTAACAAGAGATGCGTTGGTTTCTACGGATTGTCAGTTGTCAACGCAAGAGTTTCGAGATGCGTTGTCTGTTCGATATGGTTTAACTCCCAAAGATTTGCCGGATAAGTGTCAATGTGGTCAGAGATTAACAACGTCGCATGCTCTCTCGTGCAAAAGGGGCGCATTCAACTTCATCCGTCATAATCAACTTCGAGACTTTTTGGTTAAGAAGTTGAACACAGTCTGTTGGAATGTGTTTGCAGAACCATCTCTGACTCCAGTTCCTGAAAACATCAGTTTCAATATTAGTACAACAACCAGACAAGATGATGCTCGAGCTGATATAGTAGGTAATGGACTGTTCGGTGGGAATATGGAGCGTACATTTTTTGATGTAGTCGTTTTCAACAATCATGCTCCGTCCTATTGCGAAAAGTCAACAGATGCCACTTTCACTTTCCACGAAAATAGAAAATGTGCCAAGTACGAAGAAAGGATACATACAATAGAGCACAGCTCATTTTGTCCCCTTATTTGGGCGACTACGGGCGGAGCTGGCAAGAGTGCACAAGCATGTATTAAATCATTGGCTCTAAAAATCGCTGAACAACAAAAAAGCGAATACGCCGTCACGATATCATCAATCAGGACATATATTAGTATGTGTCTTGCGAAAATTTGCTCTGCGACGCTTAGATGTCCACGTGTTCAGTTTCAGCGGACTTCGTATCTTCGAGCAGGACTTGTTTTATCAGAGTAATATGTTTGTGTTATGGTATTAACACCACTATTTTAAATGTATAGAGGCCCATTTGTGGGAACCTTAATTGTACAATTAAAATTTTAATAAATTGTTATTATTAAAAAAAAATTATTATTATTATTATGTAGACAACGTTACGAGCATAGCTCACAGTTGCTGACAAATCGATAGTCAAAATAAAAGAAAAAGAGAAAATCAAAAACAAATCAGTTAACAATTTAAAATAATCTGTCGTTTAAAGAGCTCACGAGTTCCCGCATTTACAATATCATCGCTTAAACGATTCCATGAATTTATTATTCGTTGTCCAAATTGAATCGTCCTAGAATGTACTATTCGTTGGCGACTAAGATAAAACGAGTGACCTCGCAAAGCTCGAGTTGATCGAATGTTGAAGAGCCCACGCAACACATGGTGTTCATTGTGAAATACCTCCCATACAAGACACAGATCCCGCGAGTCACGAATATCACATAATGACTGCATATTTAAAGACCGAAGACGGTCCTCGTAAGGAAGTTCTCTCAAAGAATGTACTAATTTTGTTGCCCTACGTAGCACCTTCTCAAGTCGATTAATCTCATCTCTGGTTCGAGGGTATGAACATTGAGAAGCATATAACAAATGACTTAGTACAAAAGCGTTTGCAAGAACTCTAAAAGAACGTGGACTCACATAGCTGAATGATCGGCGAAGGAAACCAACCATACGCATGGCCTTCGAACAAATGTACTCAGTGTTTTGGCGAGTGGAGAAATCATCCGTTATCAATACGCCAAGATCTTTATAGCTCGAAACCAATTTAATCACTCGATCCCCGAGATGATATATCGGCACTGGAACAATATTACGTGATCGAATGTGCATGCAAGTGCACTTCGAGGCATTAACAGACAGACCATTAGAACGTGCCCACTTAAGAACCGTGTCAATATCTGATTGAAGAATGTTACGATCATAATTCGACTTGATGGCTCTCCAAATTTTTAAATCGTCAGCAAATAATAATGAATGCGAACTTATTACACTGGGTAGATCGTTGATGAAAATACAAAACAGCAAAGGACCCAATACAGACCCTTGTGGGACATCGGCATTAACTGGATAATGCTCGGAAAGGGTACCGTTAATGGCGACCTGGTATGTGCGACCAGAAAGAAAGTTGCATATCCAACGAATGATAATTGGATTGATTTTTAATGCACTTATCTTCATAATCAACTTGTCATGGGGTACATGATCAAATGCTTTGGAGAAGTCAAAAAATATGACATCGACAGCATACCCCTCATCCACTATGGAACCCCAACTTTCCTGTGCCAATAAAAGGTTGGTTACTGTGGAACAGTTTTTACGGAATCCGTGCTGATTAGTAGAAAGTAACCTGTATGATTCTAGGTAGCTACTGATTATCCGATAAAGTAATCTCTCTAATACACGACACGATACAGAGGTTAAACTAACCGGTCGGTAGTTATCTACACATGATCGATCACCTTTCTTATGAAGCGGCTTAATGATAGAGCGTTTCCATGCATTCGGGACTATACCGTAATATAATGATGCTATAAATATCCTATATAAAGGCGCAGCAATGACATCATGAAGATTCTTCAGGTATATTGAGGGAAGTAAATCTGGACAAATCGAGCCCGACGGTTTCAGTCGTTTAAACTCTTTCATAACATCTTGAACTGTGAACAAGTGAAGAATATCAAAAATTGACGGATTAATACGAGTAATTTCTATACAAGGAGAAGTAGTAGCTGATACGAGAAATTTACGACCAAATGCATTAGCAATATCGAAATGATCTACTAGAATGCGTCCATTGTTTCCAATGATAGAGCTAGAAGATCGAACATTACTTTTAAAATTTGCATATTTAAATAATATGTTAGGATTGTTGGCTGACTTTCCTATCAGTACTTGTTCAAATTGCCGCTTTTTAAGTCTCTTGAGATATGTGAAATGATTCCGACACTTTTTAAATGACCTATAATCAGTTTCTCCATTCCTATACCTTACGAATTTTTGCTTCTTGGATCTCAATGCATCTTGAAGCTCCTTATCAAACCAAGGATTTGTGCGTGCACGGGCAGTTGCTACCTTACGAGGTGAGAAACGTAGAAGGAGCGATATCATTAGAGTTTCAAATTGTTGCCAAGATGATTCAACTCCAAAAATCAATGGATCATACCAATTTGTACCGAGAAGGGATTGACGTACTAAACTGTAATTGGTTTTGAAACATTGTACTGACATACATGAAGACTCAGGTTGTGACAATATATTAGATAAGTTTGTATTAAAGCGAATAACAGAATGATCAGAGCTGCCTAAGGGATCCAAATATGTTATACCGGTGATCAAATATTTATCGGAAGTAAGACAAATATCAAGCAAAGATTGATGGTCTCCAGAGGAACGAGTAAACATTGAGACATGTTGCGTTAGATTAAGAAAATTGATAGTATCAAGGAATGCTGATGAATAATTATTGTTATTTAAGCATATGTAGTTAGTCCAGTCTATAGAAGGCATATTTAGATCACCCACTACTACCACATTACTACGGGATCCAAACTTTAATAATGTATCAACTATGGAACAAACATCCATTCTTGGACTACGATATATAAGACCAATAGTAACTAACACATGACCGGACAGTAATATATTGCCCCATAGTGTTTCTGTACCACCTTCAGACTTGGCACTTAAGGTCATAAACGCTACACTATTATGTAAATATAAAATTACCCCACCTCCTCTCTTTCCGGTCCTATCGACACGATAAGAAGAATAATTAGCTATTTCAATCTCGTGATCAGATATATCGGAGTTAAGCCAGCTTTCTGTTATTGCTATTAACAAGGGCTGGGAATATTGAATACGTTGCTTCAATTCGTGAATTTTATTAAGAAGACTGCGTGCGTTAGTATACAAGATCACAGAACTATAGCCTATTGAAGCACATGTGTTATTTCCCTTACTGTTAGCACTATTGGATTTCGCCAGAGCAGACCACAACGGTGATTGATAATAAACAATGTCATCTAAGTAATCACATGCATTTGTAATGGGTATGTTGGATAAGCTAGAAGCGACGAGAGGAGCTAAATCTAATCCACAAACAGCGGAGTCCAATTCAAGCGAGTCCCTCGTCGCACAATTTGAAAATTCCGAATTCTTAAGTTTGTTTCTCCTGCATCTAAGCGCGATCTCAATAATTGTCTAACCTCTCGAAGACGTTCACGTTCATACTTGTCAAGATCATTTAGTAATCTAACGGGAGAACCTTTAAGATAATAGGAGTTGCTCAGAATAGTTTTGGCAGCCGCTGCGTCGGTAAAAATTGCTTTTAATAATCTAGGATGATTATTCTGCTTTTTACCAATTCGAAACAAAGCTAATAGTTTAATTTTGGACGTTACCTCTTTCGGTGACGCTACCAAAATGGTTGATAGTATCGCACGAACTTTGGATAAGTCGTCATCTAATCTATGTTGTATGTTGACCGAGATAGATTCAGGTATATTAGTGAAAACGATAGCGCGAGAATGATCATGATATTTGCGTACGCGGGAAAAGTGCTGCTCAGAGGAAATCACTGATTTTCCATCAAGATTATGTGAAGATCTATCAATGACTCCAGTTATTTGGCATGTATCAGGTATAACACTTGCCAATGACTCGAATTGATTAGAATCTTTGTGATTAAGACAACGGCAACGCCTTCTGATACAATATTAACTAATGATGATAACGTTGATCAACTATGCGAGGAAGTAATGAATCACATGCTAGACCAATGCTGTAGCACGAAGGAATTTAATATCGATATGATAGCTGGATTTTCAAGCATGGAGGTTGTTACGTGTGGAAAACTGGTCGATAAAATAGAATTCGTCCAGAATTGCTTGGTAAGTTCTGATGAATCATCATCTACATCTGATGAGGATTTCGATAAAAACGGCGTCGATCTCGACAATTGCTAGACTGAAACAGACAGTTTTTTTCTTAACTTAACTTAAAATTGTTTTTTTTATTGTATATTACAATTTCTGATGATGATTAAGACAGTTAAAGTTCTATATCAAGATACGGCAGGATTGTCATGGGATAGAAGTCGCTCTATCTAGGCGCTTTCGATTGATCCTTGAAATGTCAATCGGTTTCAACCTTTAATTTAGGCCTGCTGCGAGAACTATCCGAATTATCTCATTTACTCCGCAGTGACAGATGTGTTTGGCCCTTGTGTGACGGTAATCCAGCTGGTGCGTTCTTACGCGACTCACCTCTTTCAGCAGATGCAAGTAAAGGCTTGTCTTGAGAGAACCTTAAGTCTCAATCCTCCGCTATTGACAAAAATTAATTTTCAAGACGAGTGTCAACGGCTGTGATGAGCAAGTCCTTCAGAAATGCGCCAACTTATTTATAAAAAATTGATTTTAAAAAATAAAACAAAACTGATTTTTATTTAAAATTTTAAATTTTACCTTTGTAAATATAAATTATAAAAATCCTTTATAATAATTATTTATTATATATAATAATTTATAATTATTTATTATTAAATTATTTGAATTATATTTATAATTATTTTTAATATATAAATTATATAAAATACGTAGACTTAGTTAGCTGATCAAATTGTCAACCATTGCATGACGAACGAAACAGAAAAAATTTAAAACGACAACATTTTTGACTTGAAAACAATCTACAATGTTAAATGATCAAAATTGAAATGGCAAGACTTATAAATTTTCACTTATAAAACACTTATAAATTAATAAAATTTATAAGTGTTCTAGCAAATGTTCTATAAGTGTTCAGCAATGTTCTGCGATGTCAACATGAAGATCAACCCTAAATGGGTATCGGAGTTTATCGATTTTATGGAAGAAGATTCCTCTATGAATCTAAAATCTGCTGTTACCGAAACTGCAAAACAAGAAAATAGCCTTACACATCCAGATTCGACAACGGCAACGCCTTCTGATACAATATTAACTAATGATGATAACGTTGATCAACTATGCGAGGAAGTAATGAATCACATGCTAGACCAATGCTGTAGCACGAAGGAATTTAATATCGATATGATAGCTGGATTTTCAAGCATGGAGGTTGTTACGTGTGGAAAACTGGTCGATAAAATAGAATTCGTCCAGAATTGCTTGGTAAGTTCTGATGAATCATCATCTACATCTGATGAGGATTTCGATAAAAACGGCGTCGATCTCGACAATTGCTAGACTGAAACAGACAGTTTTTTTCTTAACTTAACTTAAAATTGTTTTTTTTATTGTATATTACAATTTCTGATGATGATTCCAAACTGGAATCGAAAATTCAATAAATTTTCTGACTCATGCGGGGTGTCTTGCCATTTCAATTTTGATCATTTAACATTGACCCCGAGCATCTTCCGTTTCCATAATCTACAATGTCAATTAATAAAATGTATTAGAGTATGAATATCCTTATTAATATTCTTCTTAATTTTAATTAAATATTCTTAATATTTATACTACATGTGCCTTATCTCAAATCCAATAGAGCATATAGTTTGAGAGTAATTCATGTTATTATTGATGGCGTCGTATTACGGACAACGCATAACGTATTGACGTATTGACATAATGTAAATATCAGCAGCAAACTGAGTTTACCTGTTTTGTAGTATACATAAATAAAATAATTAAAATATAATTATACAATGTAAATACCATGATACTTGGGAATTTACGAGTATATAATTATATGTCGCGATCACTTTCTAATATTATCAAAGACATGCTGGTAATTACGAATAATAGATTATTTTTTAAATAAACATATTTTTTTGGCACATGTTTACTGATGCAAACATTTGAAATACAGGATTTATTTAAATCAATTCCGCTCACTGAGTCTACGTATTAGTATAAATTATAAAATAAAAGCAAACATAAATAAATAAATGTAAAAAACATTTCAAATAAAAGTCAAGAGTCTTCATTACGTTCTACAGCCATTTTTGCGTCCCCCATAGATGCAGCAAGCGCTTCAAGATTAGTATCACAGCTATGGAATCCCAATGTCTGCATTTGTACAAGTTCGGATGCATAAAGTTGTTCTTGAGTTTGGTTTGGTTGTTTATTTGTCGGCTGATGTTACTGGAGATGAAGACGATCTAATGGTTGAAACAACAAAGCAGTATAATCTTGATTTAAGTATTGTAAATTTTGAAATACTGTTGTTGCATAAGCTGTTTGTCTATTGCTTAATGATCGAATAGAATCCACATCATATGAAGTAGGTTGACTATTCATTTGATTATCGACTAGACCGCTTATATTTGAAGATATCAACTGTGAATATACTTGTGGGGATGTGTCCCTAAGACGAATTAGGTTCTTTAGAATTTGTACAATCGTCCTTAATGCTCGAGTATTTGTGCATAGAGCACAAATTTCAGGTATTGGCCACTGACTTATAAACTCATGAATTACACGATGTACTTGTTCTCTTTGTCTTTCGTCCTGTATAAATTCATATGTACGCAGCAGATTAAGAAGAATCTTAAACAGATTAAATAAAATACCAGGATCGCGGAGAGAATTATCCATATTTGGGTTAAAACTGGATGCCCGCAACATGTCGAATAACATGTGAGGATTTTCAGCATCGACTACTAATAATTGTTGAGGGTTCATCGTAGAATACCGATTAGTGTTTTCGCTTGACGTAGATTGCAAAGGCGACTCTAAACGGTTTGAATTAGATACATATGATCTAGACGAATCGATTTGAAATGTAGTATTCTGAGATGCCCCCGGGTTTGGCAGGAGGTTTGTATTTTCAGTTCCTACTTGACTAGTGTTAGCTGTACTAGATGAGCTAGAATTAGTATTCAGAGGGTTATCGCCAAACTGCTCATGTGCCACATTAAGCATTGGTTCTTGAAAATCGCGATAAATTCTCTGTCGAACATTATATCCGCTCGGTAAACTCTCAAGGTTAATCAGGGCTCTATCATGGTTTCTCGTAATTTCCTGTATAGTTGTAGGAATACGAATCATTTCCATTGTTTGACACATTAAATCCGGATTGTTAACGAATTGTGAAACCTCGTGGTTCTGCTCCCTCACTCTTTGCATTTGTGGATTGTTAAGCTTAATTGAACTAAGCAATGCAGGATTACTCATAAGTCTTTGAGCCAAATTATTACTTAGAAGGTTTTGAATTGCATGTGGATTAGTCTGAATAGTGCCAAAAATATTTTGTTGTATTTCAGTACAATTTGAATTTCCAAATGGAAGGTTCAAAAATGGTGCAAGTGGTAATCTGGATAATGTTGCAGTTCCACAGGTATGTTGATCAATATTCGGTTGAAGCGACATCAACCCCTCCTTAATTGTTGGTGATTGCTGAAGTGACAAAGAAGCATTATTTGATTGTTTAGATGTTGAGTGATATGCCGAAGGTCGTCGTGGAGACATGAGTTGCAGGACAGGCATGTCAACCTCAGAATGGTCGCATTTGACGACGGAAGCTGACCGAATATTGGAGTCATGAACTATCTCAACTGACTGGGCCCCGGGCTGTGCAAGGTTGCTTAAAGAAAAGAGTCGCGGAGATGTGTCGTCACAAAATCCAAGACTTTTCTCTAGTAAGGCTTGGCCCATCTCGTCAAGACTTTTGAGGATCGCTTTAGCATTTCCTCTCATCAGTGCGACGGACACGCGCTGAAATAACTGACCCGCTGTGCTGCAATACGGGGTACCGTTTCTACATGACATAGAACGAGCAATGAAACGAATTAGCTTTTCCCCTTGAGGTTCCATCCTCCGTAAGTTTCAACAACTGCTGCCGTAAAACTGTATCCATTCTCCTCTAATTTGCGTTTATATTTCCTTTCCTTGACACAGGTGGCATACTTGCTTGCGGCATAGCCAGGGATCTCATAAGCCATGGAAATATAAGCATTTTTTTGTGGGTTAGTTACGGCAAAATCAACTGCTAAAGGAGGGTCCTTATAAAATAGAATGTCCACCGGTCTCTCTCGCAAACCACGAACAAAGTTGGGTACCTCCTTTGCCACCCTCAATCCAGCAGAAACCGCTGCTTGAAAGACTGTATCCCTCAAGCTATCATGTCGAATTCCAGGGTGACCTCCAAACTGACATGTTAAGGCGTGGAAGCCGAATTTGTCTGCCATCCTAAGGCAGCGTCTGCATCGATAATCACTGTTCGAGAGAGACAACCCTAACCAAAGACGTAGTAGCACAACGAATTCATTTGGTGTCAAGTTCATATGTGTGGCTTTGCTAGGGACGGCCTGTAACAAAGCACACGCGTGTGGGCATGAAACTGCCAATAATCGGGCAGTATTGAAGCGATCGGCATTCTCCAATAGCCTGCTGCGTGACACTTCGTCAATGTGACAAGACAATCCTCGTTGATTTGTTTGCGGATTGCCTACATGTTGCGAAATAATAGATTTAACGAATTCGTACCCAGGGAAAGTTAAAGGGTCAAGATTTAATTGGCTAGCGACAGTGTCTACACTGGACAGGAAGGCTGCCTGAGAGTGTTGGAAGCAGCTTCGAAGGCTTAGTCCTTCCATCTTCAGCGATAAGCAAGCTTGCATCCACGCCCACTTATCGGGTTGAATAGAAGTGATATTGCTAAAACACTTCAATATCAAGCGGTCGAACAAACGGAAAAACTCTTCGGCGAAGGCGGGGTCTATAGTGCGCATTAAATGGTTTACCCGTGGAGCGGATGCGCAGCTACGAAGCAGGATGAAAGCAACTTGTGGGTCAGGGAGATTTTCGAGCGAGTCCAGAGTTTGACGCAGGGAATAAAATAAATATATATATAAATAATAATGCTAAATCGATAAATCAAAATTTAATAATTAGATAATAAATAATTATAAATAATTATTAAGTTTGAAATTCTAAGCTGCTAACAAATAACTATTTACAAAGAAAATTTATAAGTGTTCTAGCAAATTACAATTGTACATACAATCTAAAGTAAATACAATAAAATAACATACAACAGTTACAAACTTACCTTGGCAATTACAAACTTACTTACAATGTTACCAAACACAATGGCGTACGATGGGCAAGATCAAAATGATATTATCAGAGGTAGGCGGCCATGTCGCATCTGCCAGAGGGACATCGTTTTGACAACTAATGGATGCTTCCGCTTTCATAAGTTTAGAGGTTCTAGGTGTGCAGGTTCGGGCGAGGGATTCGGCTGTTTCGACCATGCGTCCAAGGTCCAGCCAAATGAGGCCACGACAGAAGTCATAACTCCAACATTGGCAATTCCAAGCGCTCGAGTCGACGCTTCGAACCGTCTATCATGTCTTCAATCATGTTGGCGCAGAGAATCAACAACAGTCATACGCATTCCGTACAAAGCACGTGTTCTAGCAGCCACCTACTTCTGTGACAGTATCAAACATGCACTGCAGATCGGAGATGTCAGTTCATGGACAAAGTTGCTGCTCTTCGCAAAATCGTGCTTCTGTGGCCCAATGCCCACAATATGCAAAGGTCGATATAAGCTCGAGAAGCACATTTGCGAATCAATAAGAGCCTACGCGACAACCGCCTCAACGGATGTGCTATCCATGATACAAACGCCACACAAATATGCAAACCGTAAACTAAACGGCAATTCAGAAATTGCTTGTATCAACCTGACCAAGCATGGGAATTACGGTAAAGCACTCCAGCGTTTGGTTTCAGGAGGAATAGTCAGCCCATCTACACAAGCACGGACAGCACTGCAAATACTACATCCCCTTACATACAGCATCTGGCGGGATCAGCAACTATCCTCACCTAATATTATAGAACGACTTTCAAACAATCCGATTTCGTCTATATCTGTAGGCCACGAGACCGTCATTACCGCGGTCAACTCTTTTCCTTCAGCGTCGGGACCAGGTTGCCTGGGGCTAAGACCGGAGCATCTCCAGGACATGTTACGAGCAAATAGCGGCGGTTCGCTAGCAGAAAACCTGACGCACCTTGTCAACCACCTTCTGGCGGGACTAGCACCCTCTGAAGTGGCGCCTTACATAGCCGGCGCGAACTTGATCGCACTTCCCAAAAAGGACGGGGGTATAAGACCAATTGCCGTTAGCGAAACTCTACGCCGTCTGTGCTCGAAATGCATGTCTCCAACTCCGCAAACGTTTCGCTGGTCTACTACAACCAACACAACTAGGAGTAGCAACCCCTAACGCAGTGGAAAGGATCGTTCACAACATCCGACGAATCCACGAACTTCACGCCAACGACAACAACTGGGCCTGGGCAAAGATCGATCTTTCAAACGCCTTCAACTCATTGTCCAGAGCGCACTTACGAGCAACTGTCCGAGAGAACGTCCCAGAGCTCTTGCCATGGTTTGACTTTTCATACAAGTGCAAGGCACCCCTTCGTTTTGGCCCGCAGGACCCTCTCAATTCATGTGAAGGAGTCCAGCAGGGTGATCCATTGGGCCCGTTCCTCTTCGCGTTGGCCATTAAGAAAACGATTGAACACGTTTCTCATATCCCTGGAATAAACCTCAACATGTGGTACCTGGACGATGGCATAGTCGGCGGGACGCCTTCGGCAATTGCATCCGCACTCGGCTGGCTAGACACGAGTTTCAAGGCGATTAAATTGCAGCTAAATTGGCGAAAGACAGAGGTCATCGGCACGCCTGAAGCCGTTAGCTCTTGCTTGGCCCTACTATCCGAGGTGGTTTCGGAGAACACATCTGGAAACATGCACTTGTTAGGCATACCCATCGGTGACGAGTCCTTCATAGAAACCCACCTGACAAACGAAATTCTGCCACCGCTAATCCAGACAATTGAAGCAGTAGCCAAGCTGCCAGACCCTCAAGTCGGATACCTCCTACTCAAACACTGCGCTTCCTCGTCCAGGATAAACCACCTTCTCCGTTCAGTTGATCCAAGGATTACAAAAACGTTTTGTCAGTCATTCGACAGACAAATCGCCAGCGCCTTTCAGAAAATATGCGCGTGTCAACTACACGAAGCAGCGAAATCACAGATGACACTCCCAATCCGTCTGGGTGGATTTGGCCTAAGATGCAATGCGGCGCATGTCCAGAGCGCATTTATACATAGCGTGATGCAGGTCGGAGAAGAATACAGTCTGGATCCTACACTTTTTCCTGGCTATTCAGAGGCATTAGCCACCCTTAGAACCACAGTGGGATCTCACTTCATACCGTCTACGGATGGTGGTCAATCATCAACCTCACGCCTGATTGAAAATCTCGCCTCGACACAGCTTATACAATCAGCTAGCGAAATGGATCGTGCCCGACTACATGCAGTGTCGTGTCCAAAAGCTGGGGCTTGGCTTAGCGCTGTACCAAATGCGGCATCTGGAACGGAATTAACACCCCACAGTTCTGTATTCTAGTCCGCATGTGGCTTGGAATTCCTTTACACGAAAGGAATTATAGATGCGGCCGCTGCATGCGCATAGCTGATAAGGAAGGCATACACTCGCTAACATGCCAATACGAGGGTTACCAAGGACTGCGGCATAATGCTATTCGTGACGTGGTATTCGCAGCCGCACAATCAGCCCGGATGGATGTAGCTCTGGAAGTGCGAGGTATTATCCCGGACCTACGTGAACGGCCGGTAGACATCCTATTTTATGGGGATCCTCCCCATGCAATCGACTTTGCAGTCACTCACCCCCAACAGACGGCATACCGTCGCTCAGCTGCTAACGCAAAGCTCGCCGCCGCTACATCGTATGCGATTAATGTTAAAGACCGAAAGTACAAGAGCAGGGTCGAAGCAGCGGGGTATATATTCTCAGCCGCTGTAGTGGAGTCGTTTGGGGGATGGAATGAAGAGGGAAACAGGGTCATCAAACGGGTTGCAAATAACATGAGCCGGACAAGCGGAGTCACTTACGCCGTGACGATCACGCATTTATACCAGCGCATCTCTATTGCAATAATGAGAGGCAACGCCAAAGCAATGCTAGCGTCACTTGATCAGATCCCAATATCCACATTTGATGGTGGACACCAGGAAACAGGTGAACCCGGGAAACGCCTCTTCGAGCCAGACACTTGTGCTTCGAGCCGAACTCGTGATGTGATAAGACTACCCTGTATGACTGAGTATAATGCTGTGAGCGCCACTTCTACGATAGTCGCAGATAATGAACCGATAAACAAGCATGCGTCTCAATGTAACGATGACATTCCTGCCAATATCACTAAGCACGATACTCCATTCGATGCTACTAATGATGTTTTTCAGCATCATCATTCCCAGCTTAATGTAGACGATAATGACGATACTGATGTAGCCAAATCTCTTACCAAAGTTAGAAAGCAATCGTCGGACTACGGTCAAACAGATTTCGAAAACGAAATGATATTTACTTATTGTGCAACTACAACTGATGCTGAAAGTCATCTATTGATGTCTGCTAATGCACCGACAGGACAAGTTACCGATCAAATAAATAAGATCCAACAACTTGGTGAGCTGCATCAGAGTTCAATACATCCCTTAGCTAATAATGATATGCAAATAAATAATAATCAAATGAACGAATTCAATAATCTAATTTGTTGTCCAATCAAGGATAATGATATCTTGACGATAAAATTAAAAAGGATCATCTCAACAGGGATTGGAGTTTGAATCGTCATCATTTATACTTAACAGCAATTCAACAATACCAATGATGTCATTTACATCATATGATCCTAAATATGGGCTTGATTGCAATCCATCGAATGAATTTGCAAAATTTGCTTCTGGTTCTATCAACGAACCCGGTGCCGACGAATCTGCTGCGCTTTTCTTTGTATCATCGAATAGTAACCAAGAAGAAACTATAATTGACAATGGTAAAACCGGAATTTCCACGATGAATTGCAGCCAATCTAGTGTTGCCGATCATACACCCGACAATTGTAATGATCATCTCAACCAGATCATTCATCAGTTACTCAACATGTGTGATGATCTTATACTACCCGACAATGTTGTTGATGTTCAAGGTGTTGAGCATGATCAACATGACGACGCACCAGCGGCAGTACAAGTGATAGCGACAACAAATACCGACAATCACTTAATTACGAATAAAAGTAGTAATATCGCATCAATTTTGAAGAGTTGCTCAAACATGGTTCGAAGAAATAACGAATTCATTACAACCGCCACCACCGCGGCCGCGAATACATCAACCGAATCGGAAGATAGTGGTCACAGCAACGCTCATGGATCGCATGAACATGATAGCGAAGAATATCAGCGATCACAAAGAAATAACTCTAAAAAGTACAGTAATAAGCCGGAGCTTACAAAATCCTTGCCGATCGGTGAGGATTTAGAATCTGATCATTCATTATAGTTATTTACTTTTATAATTATTTAAAAGTGTGTCTAAATTATAAATAATTGTTATAAGATTTTATAATTTATATAAAGTTAAAATAAAACATTGAAATTTAAAATAAAAGTCAATTTGTATGACATTATCACAGTTAATTTTTAACTGTGACAATCAGTAAGTATAAGTAAAATACTATACATGTAATCTTGCATAGAAACAGAAAAAATTTAGATCATAATTTAAATTATTGAGTGTTATTGAAATACTGGTTATTCAAAATACGAAGCATATTATACTGTTTCGTTGTTTCAACTATTAAATCTTCTTCATCCCCAGCAACATCAGCCGACAAATCAACAACCAAACCAAACTCAGGAACAACTTTATGCATCCGAACTTGTACAAATGCAGACAATGAGATTTGATAACCGTGATGCAAATCTTAGAGCGCGTGTTGCATCTATGGGGGGGGGCGTAAATACGGCTGTAAAACGTATTTAAGATTCTTGTAATTTTGTAATTAACTAATTTAATTGACATCTTAGATACTTGTTTTATATTTAAAATACGAATAAATTTATCAAACCAGTAGTATTCGAAAGAAATCTTTTTAATGTTTTATAATTTTGTTTTCTTTCTCACTCGTAGAAAAGGTGATGGTTTAGAAAATTAAATTTCGTTTAGCGAAATAAGCTTAGAAAAATTACTATACTAGATAATATTACTCTATTTATTACAATGTATAAACATATAATAAAACAATACTCTATATACATATAAAACATACTGATCCTTGCATTGTTGATGATATTTAGTAACCAGAGGATTTTCGGACAATTGATATATCACTTGTTGATCACTGCGATCGCTCATCATTGCCAAACAAATACGCAATGCAAACAAAGGAAAAGAGTCCGTATGGAGACGCAAATTGTGTATATATTCGCAGTAGTCTGTATTCTGGGACTCCTTTGTTCTCGTGAAATAGCAATTGTTGTCAAGCCACAGCGTACTGATATTATTTAGCATATATTCAATAAGAGACCGCACAGCGATGCATGACTCCAAAACGTTTGGAGTTAACGAAAAGTTTAACCTAGATGTATAATGGAATTCAATACAGAGAGAATTCTTACATATTGACAATATCCTATTTTAACGACAACAAATTTCATTGCTCAGTAAATATTAGCAGTTGTTGTATATGCAGATATATGCGATCAACTTATTTTACTGTATTTTTATAGTCGTTGAATAAATTAATTAAAACGCAGTAATAAATAATATTATTCAAATAATTTTCATTAAACTTAATCGGGTATTGTAGGTGCAATAATTAATAGACAAGAATTAATTATAAGTAATTTTAATTTATTTATATGTAATTAAAAGGGGAAAATAAAATCAATAATTGTTAATTGTTAATTAACAATCGAAAATGCACGATGCTGAAGTAGTTATGTCTGTTGTTAGCGACGTTTGGTTATTGTTATTGTCTGCTGTTAGCGACGTTCCAATGGGTGGTAATAGTAGCCCAATTATAGCTGACTTGTTTTTAAGCTTTATAGAATATGAATTTGTTCATAACTGTGTAAAAACTAAATCTAAACAATATAAATATATGAAATATATGTTTCGATACATTGATGATATATGTGTATTTAATTCTAATAATTTTTATTCAATTAGTGAACACATTTATCCAGAAAGCCTTATTCTTAACAAAACCAATATTAATGATAAAGAAGGTGTATATCTAGATATGAACATTTAATTAACATTAACTAAAACTACTATTAATTTATATCGTAAAGATGACATATTTAAATTTACAATAAACATATTTTTGCATGAGCATTTATGCATACCATAAAATATAAAATATAATACATTAAATAATGAAATTTTAAGAATTTCAACAATATGTAATGATATTGACTTTCGTCAAAATCATTTAAATAATTTAATAGGTACATATTTTAAACTAGGTTACTATAAAAATAACATCAAGCAGAAAATAGTAAAATATATAAATCAACACAATAATATAAAGAATAAATTTAAACTCTTAAGTGGCAAATTTTTATGGATGGATAATAAACAATATACTTTGCATTAGAATAAGATACTAGATAGTTATTTCAGAGGAAATTCATCATTAGCATGTATTTGGCCCCGCTGCTATGTTGGGTAGAGGAGTTAGGGGCCGAAACCTGATAGCATAGCAGTTCCTCCTGATGACCTCTAATTCTTATTCTGATACAACGTCTGTTATTTATTAGTCAATTCATAAAAATGACGTTTATTTTAAATTTTATTTTATTTTTTATTTTTTATTTTTATTTTTTAACTTGATTAAAATTATAGAAAATCTAAAAACAATTATTAATTTTATTATTTAATTATTAAATTTTGATTTAGCATTATTATATTTTGTTTATTTTATAATTATATAACAATACGTAGACTCAGTTAGCTGATTTAATACTGTATTTAACACTTATAATTTTTATTAAATAAAAACATATTTATACAGGTAGCCTTATCTTAATCAAATTAAAATTGATGATAAAGAAGGCATATATCTAGATATGAATATTAAATTAAAATAGATTAAAACTAGTATTAATTTGTCGTAAATATTACATATTTAAATTTACAAGAAACATATTTTGACTGAAATAACAAAAACAACAAATTCTCGACAAGAAAAAACAAATAATATACAAGATTTTTCCCATCAACCACTGGTCAGGGTGTCGGGTTGTGGAGGCAGTGCACGAACCAAACTACTCCAGGCATTGCGATTCTGGGAGACAGTCCATAGTTCTCTTCCAGATAGCCCAAGGCGGTCTTCAGTCAACTTCGAGATTTGATCTCCCCACTGATACCGATGTATACCTCGAGGTCTCATTCCAGAGAGTTTGGCCTGAAAAACCCTCAGATGAAGGTGATCCCAAGACATCCTCAGAACGTGTCTAGCCAAATAAGCTGACTTTCTTCGATGTGGAGAAGAAGCAACTTTACTCCGAGTCTATCCCGAATGACCGAATTCCTAACCTTATCTCTAAGGCGAAGACCAATTACACTGCGAAGGAACCTGATTTTGGTCGCCTGTATCCGAGATGTTCATTCGGTCATGACCCAAAGTTCATAACCATAGGTTAAGATAGGAACGAAGATTGCGAGGTATACCAAAAGTTTTGCCAGAAGACTAAACTCCCGCTTCACCACGACATACCTGTGCAAAGAACGCATTGCTGCGTTATCTGCACAAATCCGCGTCTCAATCCTCTTGATGTTCCAGCCGTACCTCTAGAACAATAGCCTAAGATACTTAAAATCCCCGAAATAAGGAAGAACCTTTTTCCCAATCCGAATAAACATTGGCACCTGAATCCTAGCAAACACATAGAGAAAGTCTTGGAGGTCAAACTAACATCATTGCCGCTTGGCATTCTATCGTGCATCGATCTAATAGGCATTGTAAGTCCTCAGGACACGCAGCGAACAAAACAACGTCATCTGCAAAAAAACAGAGATGGTATCCTGATAGAACCGAACTGAAGACCAACATCCGTCAGAGCGTCGCGTCTTGTAATTTTGTCCATGTAAACAAGGAACAAAAGTTGAGATAAAGGATAACCCTGACGAAGCCCAACGCTAACTGGAAATGATTCAGACTTCTTACCTAGAACACAAACACAACTCATACTTTGTTCATACAAGAAACCACAGCTACCCGAATATAGTGTGGTACTCCATTCTACCTTAGTAGCTTCCACAACCACTGTCGCGGAACTCGGTCGAACGCCTTCTCCAAATCTACAAAACACATGTAGACCGGTTGAGCGAACTCCCAAGTCCGTTCAAGGATAGTTAAGAGAGTAAATAGCTGATCCGTATTTACACGACCTAGACGAAAGCCGCATTGTTCCTCTTGAAACTGACCCTCAACTATAAGCCGTATCCTTAACTCAAGAATCCTAGCCAATAGCTTACCAATTTGGTTAAAAAGAGTGGTGCACCGATAATTGGAATACACTCTTCGGTTACCTTTCTTAAAGATCGGTGCCAACACCCCAGTTCGCCGCTCACTAGGAACCTTGCCCCACTACAATGCAACATTAAAGATCCGTGTTAGCCACTTCATACCAACAATTTCGAGGGAGTATACACAACACAACAGTTATCCCCTTTCTTTCTTTGACTAAAAGTCTCAGAGACACCAGCCTTTCGTTCACTGGATAAACCTCTCTGCCACGAACGATAACCGGGGACTTGTAACTATCTCTACACCCGCATGTCGTCGCTTTCCGTTGGTAACTCCCGAATAGTTCAAGGTCTAACCTTGATCCAAAAGTTTAGTTCCAGTTCCAGCGTAGTGAAGATAAGTCATTCCGATTATTTCTAGACTGAAGCGAACCATTTCTTATACTAATTATAGTATCTTCCCCGCCAGCGAGATGACATTCCACGTTTCTACATGAAGGCTAGTCTGCTTCGAATGTTGATGCCTCTTTCGATGTCTCCGTACAACTGCCTGGTCACACGGCACCTGACAATGAATACTCATCGGGTCAATGGTGTGTTGACCATTACTCTTCGCACTTAATTAATATTTTGAAAATTTGTTGCTTGTCATTTTCATTGTCTTGGTTTGTTTGGTTATCTCCCGTTCCCGGTATATTTTGATGCTCCAACATCGCTACTGTAAGAAACAGGTCTCCTAGACTCTCCTCCGCCTTTTCGTTCATTATCCAATCTGCAGTTAAAGTCATCGGAGGGATTTTGTTTGTTCGGCTATCTTCCGTTCCCGATATCCTTTGAAGATCCAACATCGGTACTGTAAGGAAACAGGCCTCCGTGACTCTCTTCCAACTTTAGTCCATTTTTTATTCCACCGATGGAGTCATCGAAGGGATCTGAGATAGTCTATGAGATTAAAAATAAAATATAATATTATTAAAAACACCCCACGAACTAACCAATTAGGTGAAACAAATACGCAAGTTAAATTCACATTGTAACATCTTTTGCCTTTCTTTTGTCTCTACGGACATCGTGTTGTCGGCTCTTCGCTCATCTACCAATGCTTCCTCAAGTAGATTGGATGATCTCAGTCCACTACATCTAAAAGACCTGACTGGTTCATTGTGCGGGCTTTCAGGTTACCGGCTAGTTCAATCCTTGGCTGATTTCATCACCGTCGTACTAAAAGATAGTGTGCCGTAATCTATAAGAAATTTTTTCTGCGGCGCTAAGCTGATGGCATTAAAGAAACCTAATGGTGATGTTCGCCCGATTGTTATGGGTTGTACGTTGCGCCGCTTCGCAGCAAAGATTGTCGCACGTTGGGCATCAAGCGATATTCTAGGTGAGTTCGTGCCCCGACAATTTAACGTTGGAATACCTCGATGAGTTGAAGCTGTGGCTCGTGCGTCAATAAACATTATCACGATGACCTTTGTTCCTGGAGTTGCGCTTGTCAAGTAAGACTTTCATAGCGCGTTCGACACTCAACCGTGGTCGCGTGATTAAAATGGTTTGCAGGAAGCTACCATCTTACCTGCCATCGGTCAATCTTGAAACGGTGTCGATAGTCAAATTATTGCCTGCAAATCAATAATTCCGCCAGCCGAAGATGTTCAACAAGGAGACCCGCGCGATACCATGCTTTTCTCGCTTGCCGTAAACGTAGTAGTCAAACTCTGACAGTCACCGTTTTTCGCATGGTATCTCGACGACTGTATTTTTTGGGGAGGGGTGACTCGGATACGATTTATTCGGATGTAGCTAACACAATCGATCAGGGGACGAGAATTGGACATACATTAAATCCTCAAAAATCGGAGATAATAACCCGTGATTCTAAGAATCAAATTCTATTGTTGGACTTTATTCTCTAATGCATTCTGACTGATCCCTACAACGCTGTCATCTTGAACACTCCGTTTGGTAGCGATTTGGCGGTAAATGAAACTGTGAATCAATACGTATCACTTTGTCAGAGCACTGTCAAACAAATGGTCGATATATCTAGACAGGATGCGCTGTTTCTGTTGCGATGTAGCTTAAGCATACTAAAAATTTCTCATCTGCTACGCTGTGCTACTCGCTGTTCCTGTCCGTAATTAAAGCATTAAGACGAAATCCAAAAGTCCGCTCTGGCCAATATATTAAATTTATATCTGGATGATAAGGCATGGCGAAAATCAACTCTGCCGATTGACTTTGGTGACTTAGGTCTATATCGCAGCGAAGTTATATCACTGCCGGCATATTTGTCCACAATCGAAGGCACGTTGGTTCTGGTAAAAACATTGGTGGACCAAACCTTGAAGCAAACACCGGAGTGGGATGCGCGGATATCCAAAATAGATGGGTGGCTGTGTGCGGGAAAAGTCGCCAAAGGAATAGCATAAACAAAAACGTTGGTCTCGTCCCATGCACATGATTGCTAGCAGTTCACTGTTGTTTGAAACCAATTCTGCTAAATGTCGAGCTAGACTGCTCGGAGAGGTAGGCAGAGATTCTAGAGCTTTCCTGACGTCACTTCAAATCTATGCGGTTGGCACCAGATTAGACGACGTATCTTTCACAATGGTCGTTGCCTTACGACTTGGAATCAAACTTTTCGGAGAATTCACATGTGGATGCGGAAATACCAGCGACGCATCGGGCTTGCACGGTTTGGTCTGTTGAAACCGCAAATCCCGGCAAACTCGACACTCCGAGTTGAACCCTATTATTTAAATGACTTTGTCTTCAACAGTGAAACCTTCTCGATTAGAGCCGGTCGGATTGTGTTGCAGCGATGGCGAGCGACCGAATGGAGGAACTTTGGTTTAATGGAAGAACGGTAAAATACTAATTTGGGACGCTATCTGCATAATCCATCAGAGGAAATACGTCATTAGAATGGTTTGGCCCCGCTACCATGTTGGGTGGAAGAATAGGGTTCGAAATCTGATAGC
Source organism: Pomphorhynchus laevis (assembly GCA_012934845.2). Classification (NCBI taxonomy): domain Eukaryota; kingdom Metazoa; phylum Acanthocephala; class Palaeacanthocephala; order Echinorhynchida; family Pomphorhynchidae; genus Pomphorhynchus; species Pomphorhynchus laevis. Next base: position 55,448 of record WNNJ02001624.1, on the reverse strand, counting down.
ATAACAGTTTATCCTAATGAGCTCTAATTTTTATTCTGATACAACGTCTGTTATTTAGTAGTCGATTCATAAAAATGACTTATATTTTAAATTTTAATTTTTTATTAAACTTGATATAAATTATAAAAAATCTTATAACAATAATTTATCATGGGTAGACCAAATAAATGTATTCATGAGCCAATCGATGAACACTCCTGCAAAGTTCTTTTACCAAATAACCATGCGCCTACTATTTCTTGTTTTTTGTTTCCGTGCATCCGATTCCTTATTTATTCAGGTAGTTTTATTCTTAATAAAACTAATATTGATGATCAAAAAGGTTTATATATAGATATGAACATTAAATTAGCATTGATTAAAACTACTTTTAATTTATATCGTATATATGACACATTTAAATTTACAAAAAACATATTTTTGCATGAGCATTCATGCATACCATATAATATAATATATATTACATTAAATGATGAAATTATGTAATTATATTATGAAATGTTGTAATATTATTGCCATTTATGAAATAATATTTCTGTTTGATGGTATTTTTATAGTAACCTAGTTTAAAATATGCATCTTTTAAATTATTTCAATGATTTTGAAGAAAACCATTATCGTTACAAATTGATGCAATTCTTAAAATTTCATTATTTAATGAATTATATTTTATATTATATGGTATGCATGAATGCTTATTCAAAAATATGAACTTGTAAATTTAAATATGTCATTTTTACGATATAAATTAACAGTAGTTTTAGTTAATGCTAATTTAATGCTCATATCAAGATATATACCATCTTTATCATTAATATTGGTTTTATTAAGAATAAGGTTACCTGGATAAATAAAAAATATTTCATATCTTTACACTATTTAAATATGTTATTATTATGATATAAATTAATAATAGTTTTAGTTGATGTAAATTTAATGTTCATAATTTCATTATCAATATTTTATATCTTCGGTATAAAATAACCGAAGATATTCATCTGATATTCATCTTCCGATTATTTCAAATTTTTAAATTGTTGAGATTTAAATTTTACACAGTTATGAACAAATTCATATACAATAAATCTTAAAGGTAAGTCAGCAATAATTGAGCTATTATTATACCCACATTTTATTCGTCTAATTATAGATATACGTACTATCAAATTTATTTCTAATTTTAATAATTTATACTTTTGTCAGTATTGTTACAGTGGTATGAATTATAAAACGAAATTTGTTTAGTATTATTTGATTACATATTTTTATAGACCTTACACAATAGTGACATAATGGTGAAATATAGCTTGTTTTAAAAAACATTATTGGGTTTTACCAGGTAAATCCAAACTCCGTTTGGGTTCACCTGGTAAGAATGTTAACACCTGGTTCAAATTCTACAAGACTTTTATACATATGTCAAAAACGTCAACCGTTTTGATATCGATATACCCCTATATAAAAAACTGCTGGGAGCAAATGTTCAAAGCTTAACCGTCAAAACGGCAGACGGGTATATATCACAAAGTTAGAAAATATTATTCCACGTTCGAATATCGTTTAGCCCATATCGTTTCTTAGATTCATTAAACAATGCTGACTTAAATATTCAGTGGACATTAATGAATGAAGAAGATTTTATGATATCATTTCTTGATATTAAGATAATAAGATCTCCTACACAAAATGTAGAAACTGACGTTTCCCAAAAGATTGGTAGCTATCTCAATATTGTAAGCTGGGAAAGTAATATTCCTAGAAAATGGGAATTTCTGCAGCTTCCTTACTTTTCTTGAGATCGAAGATCATCTGATCTAGTAGCTCTCTTAAATGGAAAAGGGATGATATAATTACAGGACGTCACATAAGTACTGGATATCCTACTTGGGCTATTAAAAAATATATTTTAGAGGAAATAGTACGAGGAAAAAATTGATAGGACCTAAACTCGAAATAAAATATATAGGTATACCCTATATTAGTGATAACTGGGATGGCAGAATAATTAATCACATAAAGAGTTCTAAAAATGGCACACCAAACATAGTTGTATATAATCAAAATATGCCCAAAAAATATGTTTAAACGAAAACCAATTTACAATAAGGATGGTGTTGTATATAAAATATAATGTGAAGGTTGTGATTAGATTTATATATGTCAATCAGGGCGAAAATTAAAATAAACGTATGGACAAACACAAATATTCAATTAAAAGAGCAACAAGATCTGGGGTTGTAATAGATCTCTACTTGAGCAATAACCATAGAATAAACTTTGAAAGTGGTCAACTGATTTCAGTTAAAAAATAATGTTTTAGAAGGGAAAATACAAGAAGCATATTTTATGCACAAGAATATAAATATAATGATGCCTAATAATAAGCCAGATATTTAATTAATAACAAACATTTTATAAATGAAATTCTTAGTTGTTTTTGAATTAATTTAATTGTTGTATAATTGTTTTACTATAATTGCAATTTTCATTTATGTACTGTATAAATGTATTAGTGGTTTTATATAATTGTTTTACTAATGTCTTTTAATATTTTTAATTCATTGTTTTTAGTTTTATGTTATTCTATTAAATTGTGTTGATATTTATTTTTTATATTAATTAATTTAAAAATTAAAATAGATTAGCGTAGGATCTTACCGCAATTGGAGGTTTTAGGTCAGCGTTAATGTGAGCTTGGTGCCCATGAAACATTGTTCCTATTCAAAAACTGCTTATATATGCCCAAGCTCCTTTGCAAACTACGCTCAGCCCCATTTTTCGAACACCCTGATGAGCTGCAAAAGCTGGATTCTATGCTGAGGAGATATCTTGCACGTATTCTTAACTGACACTTTACAAAGGAAGATTGCCCTAAGCCGCACTTCCTGTATTATATGGGGGTATCGGATTCGTAACACAATTGATGCTGCCCTATCTGCCGTTTTATCGTCTTATTGTGCTTCCCGTGTCAACGTTGGGTGCCTTTTGGGATTGAGCTTTCAACCACTATGTCGGCACTATTGTATTGGACTTCAGGAATGGATATCCAAAACAGGGAAAATCTTAGCACATGTAAATGATACCAAGCAGTGCGTATGGGATTTACCCTAATCAAGCAGATACAACAGTAGAATATCTTTAGGTTTGCAGGATGATGCTTCCAAAATAAGATGGATCGCTGTCTTAACACAAGAGTCAGGTTCTTGGCTCAATGCGCTACCAATTTCTGCCCAGGAACCCGGTTAGGGGATAAGGCGGTGAGAATTGCCATTTCCCTGAGACTCAGTCTTCTTGTCTGTACCCCTCATTAATGCCGTTACGGTGTAATTGTAGACGCGACAGGCCGACATGGTCTTGCCTGTAGGAGATCAGCAGGCCGATTCTCACGTCATGCTGAACTCAATCAAATTATCAGCAGAGCTTTGAAATCAACGAACTCTTCAAATATTCTGGAACCATTCAATCCGTGTAGGTTAGATGGTCGCCGTCCCGACGGTGTCACTGTTTTTCCGTGGGCACTGGATAAGTCTGTAAAATCTCTTTGCAGTGAAATCGGTAGAAGATTGAAAAAAGTTTCATGAGATAATCGGGCGCACTCTTATTTACTCATGAATGCGAGTTAACAATATTGAAGCTGGATCTCCAATAAATAGTAAAAATATTTTGTGCAATTTCATCCTGATGATAACATCAGGTGGATATCGAAAATTCGATATTTAAAATAAAAAAATTCTATTTCACTCTCTCCACTAATAAACAATATAAACACTTTAATAATCAATTTAGCTAATTGAGTCTACGCATTTAATATAATTATAAAATAAAAAATAAAGAAACAAATTAAATCAAATAAATAAAAATAAATAAGAACGATAACGCAAAATCAATAAATCAAAGTTTAATAATCAGATAATAGATAATTATAAATACTTGTTATAAGATTTTATAACTTATATTACGTTATAATAAAAAATTGAAATTTAAAATAAAAGCCTATATATTTCAGATATATTATACATTTCAGATATATTTAATTATACTTTAAAATTTTTAAAATTATCTTTACAATGTTTACCGAAATTAGAGTTTAAAAATATAAATCGTAAAGAATATCAAGTAAAGCTGCATGTATTGTAATAACATATGTTACCAATTTGTAGACATACACACCAATTATCGTAACAACATGCTAAACTAGATGAATTCGGTTGATCTATAGGCAATTGAGTAAGGCGGACATTGTTCATTGATAGCATTTGCATTGGAGTAATAGGTGAAATCGCTCTAGCGAACAGTCCGCTCATTTTTACCTAAATGCAAATACTTATTTTCTGATACATCAATAAATAAGCTTATGTTGCTGGTAGCATAATTTGATAATAAGATCAGCTAACTGATTCTCGGAATTTTATATCGTTTATAAATTAAAAATAATGCTAAATAAAAATTTAATAATAAAACAATAAATAATTAAATAATTAAAAGTTTAAACTATCTTGTTATCTCTATTAACTACTTACATCTAATATACTTACATTCCAACATTGACGACAATCGACAATCATCGACGACAACCATAGACGACAACCATCGACGACAACGTTCGACGACAACCATCGACAACAACTATCGGTTAAAAAATTGATTGGTTGAAAAATTTGAGGTTGAAAAATGACCAAAGGAAAACGTGATGTGGTTGTAAAATGCTGTACATGTAACGGTCCTGCAGCGCGTTGCAAAGGTTGTAGCTGTGCAAAGAGTAATAAACGATGTTTTAACTGCGCTGCCCCAAATTGTTGCAATAAAAATACATTGGTTGTTCAGAGTAATAGCGTGAGTTCCGAAGTTTTATACATTATAAATGGCACAATGCCCAGTATGGAAGGGCATGCTAACGAATTTGTATTAGGAACAGTTTATGAAGAAATTTCAAAATGGAAACCAAATCAATTTAATTTGCCGAGGTGCAATAAAAGTAAGTTATTCATCAATGTCTTGACGCAGTTGATTAAGGAAGCCTGTTTGGATATGGATATGGTAGTGCACTGCAAAAAGTCACAATAGTGAGTCAATGCATTCTTCAAAGATTAAAGTCTACGAAGGTTAGTTTGATAAGACAGGCTATGAAAAGGCGTATCGAGAGGTGGAATTCCGATAATTGGAGTGAGTATACAAGCTCAGATTAATTGGAAAGTAGCGTTTAGACGATCTATGCAAAAGTGTGATACCAAAGCAGCAATAAAATCTTTGGAAGACGCTTCAGGTGGATCATATCTGAATCCTGATGATTTCATAGGATCTTCAACCGTACGACAGTTGCTGGAAAGCAAACATCCAGAAGGAGATCGCGTATATGTAGAAGGTGTGACAAGATTGATGCTGAGAGTATTATTACAGAGGCTTGACGCACTCGCGGTTCCGCAGGACCCTCTGGGGTAGATGCCTCTACATGGAAACAAATGTTAACTTCTTTTGATAGAGATTCAATGGCGTTGGCTGATGCCTTGGCCGGTTTAACAAGAAGACTTGTATCAGGTATTGTACCCAAAAGTTTCAACTACAGCACTTGTAGCCTCCAGGTTAATCGCAGTTGCAAAGAATAACAGAATCCGACCCATAGAGGTGGGCGAGGTGTATCGTCGGATTATTTCTCCTCTGTCTATGGTTGCATTTGCTGCTTCTACAATTCCTTTAATATTGCGTTTGAAGGAGGCCTTTCCGTCTGTCCAACAGATGTGGTATGCAGATGATGTATCTTGCATTGGGGAGGCGGGTGTTCTTTACCAATATCTTGAAATGATGAAGGACATTGGTCCGTATTATGGTTTTTACATCAATACTCAGAAATGCCAGTTAATCTCTCGCTCTAATAATGATATAGCAAGGTCAATATTTGCGGGTAGTGAAATTCTAGTTTCACACCTAGGCGCTGAAGTTCTTGGGTGTCCAATCGGATATGACGACTATGAGCGGAAATGGGTGGAACATAAGGTTGATAAATAGAGTAAGATGGTTAGACGCTTATCGGAAATATCCGAAACATGTGTTCAACAGACGTATCTAGCTTTAATCTTTGCGTTACAACATAAATAGACATATGTTTTTCGTGCGTGCAAATGTGAAAAATCATGGTTACAATTACTAGAATTGAAAATTAGAAAAAGCTTATTGCCAGGGAAAATAGAGATGAGTGAAATTACGGAGGACATATGGCAATTAGTTGAACTTCCTACATCTAGCGGAGGCACGGGGATTTTAAATCCTTGCGAACTGGCAATTCAGGAATAGAATTGATCTAAACAAATGTGTTTACCTTTATTAAATGGATACGTAGGACAAGAATTACTTGAGAAACAAACACTGGTGAATATCGGAATTCGGGGTGAAAAGAAGATCATTAACGATTTAAAACACAGTAAGATTATTGCAGAACTGGATAATTACACAAAAAATGCCTTAATTCATGCATCAGAAAAAGGCGCATCAACCTGGTTATCTTCAAGGATTAGCAAAGATAGGCAGTATTGTCTAAATAATCATCAGTTTTATGATGGGCTTGATGCTAGATATGGATGGTAATTAAAAGATGCTCTGACAAAATGTGTTTGTGGATAACTTAACAACGTATCGCACAAACTATCTTGCAAAACAGAGGATTTACAATTGTTCGACATAATGTGGTGCGCGACATTATTGCAGGTATGTTATCTGCAACATGTAAGGCTATTGAAATTGAGCCAGTCCTACTTCCTGTTGAGTCTTCTTACAATTTTGATAGAATAACAACGTGTAAGGATATGAATGCACGCCTTGATGTTGCATGCAGTGGTTTGTACGGGGATTCGACAGAGCAGTCTTTTCTATACATTTACGTTTATAACGTTCATGCTCCATCGTATGCCAATCGAAGCCCTCATAGTTTGTTTGAGTATCATCACAACAGAAAGCAGGCCAAATATTTAGAGCGAGTATCTAGGGTCGATCGTGCTTCTTTTATTCTGGTTATTTTTTCATCGTCTGACGGAATCAGTAGAGAGTCACATGCATTGCTTAAGAGAATAGCGTCAATACAGGCTTTAAGAGGGGACAATAACTACAGTGATTGTATCGCTACGTTACGTCGAAAGACCGGGTTTGGTCTAATAAAATCAAATTATTGGTGTTTTTGATGTCGTCGTCATAGGTCTGAAGAGTTACAGTTAGAATGTATTTATAATGGGGTCAAAGGTTTTGTCTAGTATTTAACTATTTGATTTGTCTTGTGTTCAGTGTAATTTTGTGTAATAAATATTTTCTTTCAGAAAAATTAAATAATTAAAATATATATTTTTGAATAATAATAAATAAAAATGAGGAGATTTTTGTAATTTACAGTCCGCCTTTCGGCTTGGGAAGTGCAAAATTTCACGTTTAAAAAATATCAAAATTTTCTATAAATCTGAAAGAAATTGACTTCTTTGAGAGACATCTATTTTAAAACACGGCACGTGAAAACATGATGGAGGGGCTGAAATTGCTTTTGCAGAAATACCATCTGCAGTTTTATTTATTGGTGTGCACTATAGTTTTCTGACAGCTAAACGTTGAATAAAAACCGTGAACGGAAGCTCTCCAACTAAGGAATCGACTTTTGTCATGAGGTTGTAGCGACGATCAAATGTGCTGTCAACGATGTCATATGTGAAAGGAAAAAGACCCGTTCATATCAAACATTTTTTTATTCAAACTGTAAGATATAAATGCCGAAATCTTTTGAGAATCCAACAAACGACACGATGCAGCAACAAATAAATCCCCTGATATAAATAGATATATTTTAATAGGCAAGTTATCAGTTTACGAACTTTTTGCGACTAGTATTTAAGAAATTTTTCTTTGAAATGCTCTTTTTCAAAAGTCACAGAAAAAAGTTAAAGGTTGTCAAAAGATAAAAATTGTCTTGATTCTAATAAATTGTTACAATTGAAAAAGGCTAACAAGCCGAAACGTCAATAAATACTAGCTGCTTTTTCGTCAGGTTTTAAAATTAACGCTATATATACATATATATTTTTGTTTTCGAAAAAATAAATATTTTCGACAAATATATAAAAATATTTCTCGAAAATATTCAAGCGATTTTTTTCAAGCGATTTTTTGCAATAACAATCTATAAAATGACGCATTCCTTTTGGAATCCTGTAAAAAATTCAACGCCCTCGTAATCAACGGATACGCTATTGTGCCTTATACAAAGAAAAAATAGAAGATCAACAAACGCAACAGGTCAATGAAAACGCTTTCTGCACATGAGCTTCGTCTAGCATTGCGAGGAATTGCTGGTGTCTTTATAGTTATTACAAAAGCAGTCAAACGTACCCTAAACACTTCATCCGACTGACAATGACTGCTGGGTGTTTAGGAACGTCTCGGAGTGATCCATAAGACTGATGGAACTGATGATCGAAGTCAAGTTATTTAGCAGCAAATATGGATTAAAAATTAATCGTAGCCAGCTTTGGATCCTGAACCACAAATTCAAGCGATTTTTCGCAATAACAATTTATAAAATGACGCATTCCTTTTGGAATCCTGTGAGAAATTCGGTGCCCTCGTAACCAACGGATACGCATTTGTGCCTTATATAAAGAATAACTAAAAGATACACACACGAAATAAGCCAGTAAAAACACTTCTGCACCTGAGTTTCGTATAGCATCGTGAGGAATTGCAAGTGTCTTAATGGTTATCACCAAAGCAGTCGAAACGTACCCTAACCACTTCATCCGACTGACGATGACTGCTGGGTGGTTAGAAACTTCTCGGAGTAATACATTAGACGGATAGAGCTGATGATCAAAGTCCAGTTATTAAGCAGCAAATATGGATTAAAAATCAATCGTAGCCAGCTTTAACTCCTAGATCACAGTTTGAAGCGAGTTTTAGCAATAACAATTTATAAAATGACGCATTCCTTTTGGAATCCTGTAAGAAATTCAGTGGCCTCGTAATAAACGGATAAGCATTTGTGCCTTATATAAAGAATAACTAGAAGGTCCACACACGCAACAAGTAGAGCAGATTTCATTATCACTCCTAGGCGAGCTGATGATAGCCGGCAGCACACATCATTAGGGTGAACTAACATCAGTCGTTTCGGCTGCCTTGTGATATATAAATAGGCATTTCCGAGAATTTGCTAACGTGGTAGCATGGACATTGCCTCTCTAAACTAACCACGTGCTTTGCGGACCATCCTAATTTTATTCGGCAGGAATTTTACTTGCTTTCTCACAGGATCCTTTGGAGGATACATTTTTCTAGGAGTGATAAGGAAGTCTGCTCTGCATGTAATCGAACTTCGGTTTTGCAACATCTACAATTATGAAACTGAAGCTTATTAGCTCCAGGAGAACAGTTTAACACAGCTAGATATGAAATTACAAAAATGTATCCGCCAAAGGATACTGTGAGAAAGCAAGCAACGACAGCAAGTAAAATTCCTGCTTAATAAAATTAGGATGATCCGGAAAGCACATGGTTAGTTAAAAGAGCAATGTCCATGCTACCAGGTAAGCAAATTCTCGGAAATACCTTCTTAATATATCACAAGGCAGCCGAAAAGACTGTTGATAATTCACACCACTGATGAGTGGTGCCGGCTACTATCAGCTCGTCTAGGAGTGATTATGAGGTCTGCTCTACTTGTAACCGAACTCCGATTTTTGGCAACATTTACAATAATAAAACTGAAGCTAATTAGCTCCAGGAGCACAGTTTAACACAATCTGATTTAAAATTATAAAAATGTATCCTTCAAAGGATCCTGTGAGAAAGCAAGCAACGACAGCAAGTAAAATTCCTGCTGAATAAAATTAGGATGATTCAGAAAGCGCATGGTTAGTTTAAAGAGCAATGCCGATGCTACCACGTAAGCAAATTCTCGGAGATGCCTTCATAATATATCACAAAGCAGCCGAAACGACTGATTGTAGTTCACCATACTGATGAGTGCCTCCGTCTACCATCACCTCATCTAGGAGTGATTAGGAAGTCTGCTCTACTTGTAATCGAACTCCGGCTTTTGGCAACTTATACAATTATAAAACTGAAGCTTATTTGCTCCCGGAGCACAGTTTAACACAATCTGATTAAAAATTACAAAAATTTATCCTTAAAAGGATCCTGTAAGAAAGCAAGCCACGACAGCAAGTAATATTCCTGCTGAATAAAATTAGGATGATCTGAAAAGCACATGGTTAGTTTAAAGAGCAATACCCAATGCTACCACGTAAGCAAATTCTCGGAAATGCCTTCTTAATATATCAGAAGGCAGCCGAAACTACTGATGGTAGTTCACCCTACTGATGAGTGCTGCCGGCTACCATCAGATTGTCTAGGAGTGATTAAGAAGTCTGCTCAACATGTAATCGAATTCCGGTTTTTGGCAAAATCTAAGATTATAAAACAGAAGCTTATTAGCTCCCGGAGAACAGTTTAAAATAGTCAGATATTAAATTATAAAAATGCATCCTCCAAAGGATCCTTGAAAAAGCACGCAACGACAGCAAGTAAAATTTCTGCCGAATAAAATTAGGATGGTCCGGAAAGCACATGGTTGGTTTAAAGAGCAATGCCCATGCTACCACGGAAGCAAATTCTCGGAAATGCCTACTTAATATATCACAAGGCAGCCGAAACGACTGTTGGTAGTTCACCTTACTGATGAGTGCTGACGGCTACCATAAGCTCGTCTAGGAGTGATAAGGAAGTATGCTTCACTTGTAATCGAACTCCGGTTTTTTGCAACATCTGCAATTATGAAACTGAAGCTTATTAGCTGCCGGAGCACAGTTTAATACAATCTGATTTAAAATTATAAAAATGTATCCTTCGAAAGATCCTGTGAGAAAGCAAGCGACGACAGCAAGTAAAATTTCTGCTTAATAAAATTAGGATGATCCGGTCGGAGATATCTTCTTAATATATCACAAGGCAGCCGAAACGACAGATATTAGTTCACTCTACTGATGAGTGCTGCCGGCTACTATCAGCTCGTCTAGGAGTGATTAGGATGTCTGCTCTACTTGTAATCGAACTCCGGTTTTTGGCAACATTTACAATTATAAAACTGAAGCTAATTAGCTCCAGGAGCACAGTTTAACACAATCTGATATAAAATTATAAAAATGTATCCTTCGAAAGATCTTTTGAGAAAGCAAGCAACGACAGCAAGTAAAATTCCTGCTGAATAAAATTAGGATGATCCAGAAAGCGCATGGTTAGTTTAAAGAGCAATGCCGATGCTACCACGTAAGCAAATTATCGGAGATGCCTTCATAATATATCACAAAGCAGCCGAAACGACTGATTGTAGTTCACCATACTGATGAGTGCCTCCGTCTACCATCAGCTCGTCTAGGAGTGATTAGGAAGTCTGCTCTACTTGTAATCGAACTCCGGTTTTTGGCAACATTTACAATTATAAAACTGAAGCTTATTAGCTCCCGGAGCACAGTTTAACACAATCTGATTAAAAATTACAAAAATATATCCTTTAAAAGATCCTGTAAGAAAGCAAGCAACGACAGCAAGTAAAATTTCTGCCGAATAAAATTAATGGTCTGGAAAGCACATGGATGGTTTAAAGAGCAATGCCCATGTTACCACGTAAGCAAATTCTCGGAAATGCCTACTTAATATATCACAAGGCAGCTAAAACGACTGTTGGTAGCTTACCCCACTGATGAGTGCTGACGGCTACCATCAGCTCGTCGAGGAGTGATAAAGAAGTATGCTTCACTTGTAATCAAACTCCGGTTTTTCGCAACATCTGCAATTATGAAACTGAAGCTTATTAGCTACTAGAGCACAGTTTAACACAGTCAGATATAAAATTATAAAAATGTATCCTCCAAAGGATACTGTGAGCAAGCAAGCAACGACAGCAAGTAAAATTCCTGCTGAATTAAATTAGGATGATCCGGAAAGCACATGGTTAGTTTAAAGAGCAATGCCGATGCTACCACGTAAGCAAATACTCGGAAATGTCTATTTAATATATCACAAGACTTATCATTCGGTCTTAACGACCCAATGGATCACACACAAGACTTATTGACAAAAGAAGACTACCGCAAACTCCGTGAATTTTGCGAAATTAAAAAATTCAGTATACGCAAAGCTGACAAAAGTTCGACAATTGTAATTATGAAAAGAGATGACTATGTTTGGAAACTAAACACTATTCTTCAAGACAAAACAAAATTCAAGGAAATACAGGTAAATGAAAAATCTTTTATAAAAAAGTTAATTTCGACGATTAACAAAATTATATCAGAAATCAACAAGTCGCAAACACCTGCGGACAATGTCGCAAACTTACTGAAAAGATAACTCGTCATTACAGATTAGTTTACATATTTGTTACTCCTAAGATCCATAAAGACCGAGCAAACCCAGAACTACGCCGATCATATCAACTATTAGCACGCCGACCTATGCCATTTTAAAAACATTGAATAAGATAATAAAGCCTTTTATACCAAACACATATGAATGAAAGTCTAACTTCGAATTTGTCTATATGATAAAATATAGTTAAGCGCATGGGATAATGGTTTCGCACGATGTTAAAATTATTTTACCAATATGCTAATTGATAAGTGCATTGAAATTATAGAGAAAAATATCTACCGTAACTATTTACAATAAGCATCCCCAATATAAGGTAAACACACATGCGACAATTGCTAAAAACGTGTTTAAGTGAGTACATTTTCGAGTTTTACGATAAGAAAACACTATATAGACAAATTGACGACGTCTCTATGGGATGTGTCCTCGGATCAACTGTCGCCAACTTTTATATAGGGCATGTGGAGAGAATGTTGTTCGCCAAAATTCAATTCGAGACAAATTCAAAATTAGCCTTCCTTGATGTAGAAAGGGAACGGCAAGACACGAAGCTAAGGCACAAAATGTACATGAAGAGCACAAATGATGGCACGTACATCAACTACTGTAGCGTCTGCCCTTACCAACACAAAATAAGCGCTTTACAAGGTATGATATATCGTGCATATTTATTAAGCTCAGACTGGCAAACATTCGATCAAGAAATAAAGCGCATAAAGCAGCTCTTCACAAATAACATTTATCCAACATGCATTATAGGCAAAACGATAAAGAATTTTGTCAACTTAAAAGTGATCAAACCCGAAAAGTTATCGAACGCGACAGATACAGTTTACCTTTACTACGGGAACCAGTATAGGTGTCAATACCAGAAGGACGAAAGCACATTAGGAGGCATAGTATAAAGATGTATAAGGTCATAAAAGGCAATAACGCTACGCATATACTACAAGTGCAGAAAATTGAAATCTTTAATAATCAGGAACCAACGAACAAAGGACGAAATTTGCAAAGTTGTGTATCAATTCAATTGCTCTGAACCCGGATGTAAGGCCGGGAACACATATATAGGCTACACAACTCAACTCTTGCGAGACAGAATTCGCCAACATACATACAATGTTGCGATCCGAAAACACTTTGAAGATGTACACAAAAGAGTGTCTACAATTCAAGAAATTTCCAACAGCACAAACGTAATTTTCCGAAACATACGTAATGAAGATCTACAGCTGTTGGAATCTCTATTAATAAAAGAAATGACTCTTAAGCTTAATGCGAATGACGAGAGATTCGTTAGATCACTTAAGGTGTTTTGATATCCGAAATAATTTCACTAATTACTACTACATATTTTCATTATATTTAACGTTTTATGTTTATTTTATTCCAGATTTTCTAATGATGGTAACAGACGATTACCGAAAGCTTAATAAATATTAACTTTATGTTTTTTTTGTGCAGCAAAATAGCTTTCTACACGAATTTTTAAACTATCAGCACTACCTGCAATCAATCAAGTAAGTTATGGAGACTTCATAATAAATTTACAGTAAAAATTATAAAACGCCTAGATAATTAAGCAAACAAAAACACTTATTAAAGCAACGCAACGAAAGAATATCTGAAACTGCTTACATTATTGTGATTATATAAGCCATATATATTCTATATTACCAAAGCAAACGAACCTTTTCTGAAAAAACGAAATATTTCCAATTCTGGACGATCATATTGTACTTTGTAGCTTTGGTATCAAATAAGGCATGAATTATTTCATTACGTAATTTAAAGGACTTTTGTTTATAATGAACACAGACATTCTGAAAGAATCCCATGCACATTGCGCTTGATATCTAAATGACGAATATTAAGTTTTATACTTACATTTTCAAAGAAGATAACATAAAAGTCAGTGTTACATAACGCTATATAATAAATAATTACCTACGTAATAAATTTAATCATATCTAGAGTTCCCCCGAGAAACAAAACTCGAATCAACTTAAATAATAAATTTTGGTCAATGCAATTTAACTTTTCAGAAAAAATGTTTTCTCAGAATTTTTTTAGCTAAAGCCAATTGCATTGGCGAAATTTATAAATAGTTTAATTGTTTTTTATTCTCGGGGAAAAAGCAAGACACGATAAAATGAAATGTTGACAAACAATTTATAAAAATATGTACTGTGACCAAACTTTATATTCTAAAAGCTGCTATAGTTTTTTGTAAAATTTGCAAATCGTAGATTACTCCAATTACTGTACCGTATGTCTAAAGATCATTCCTAAAGGAATTCTTTTTATATTTTATTTAAATAAGCACACGAAATCCAAAATCCCCTCCCATTGTCGATTAGATAGTATTAAAGAAACGAAGAAAAGATTACACTTCATTTAAAAGTACGATATTTTGATAGCTCGTGCTATCATCAGCAGGATTAAAATTTCAAATGTTCAAAAAAATTCTGATAGTTTACATTTATCCTAAAATACCAGAATTGATGTACTCCTCTTTTTAACTTAAAAAGAATATCCCGAAAAACAAAACATGCATACAAATTTAATAACATGCATACATATTTACGATTCAATTTATTTTTAAATAAAATAAATTGATTTCTAAAATCAATCTTTTTTAAAAGATCGATTTTTTAAATTTTAAGTTTAAATTTTGACTTGATATTAATATAAATAATTTTAAAATACGTTATGATTGTAGTCTTTAACTCTGAGGCATTTTTATCCATTATAAAAATCGGTAACTGATTGATCGCTAAGGCACTAGAGTATACAAGTGGCATTGCCTCGCTTAATGGTACGTTTAATCGCTGCTTGATGAAAGCCGTTGATCAAATTTCACCTGTTGTCCCGGACATCATCTTTCCGATCTCTTCGATAAAATATGAAGTTTCCTTAAAAAAGACTCCGAAACGACTAAACAACTACTGGAACAAATGCATAGATCCTGTTATCGATCTGTCTGAACTTTTACTTTTTTTTGCATTCTTCAAAAGCGCTTACCTCACCGGTTCGAATAACTGCTTTACTTTCGTTACTCGCCGCTAGATGGTTTATACAGGTAGCGTCCCAAATTAGTATTTTACCTTTCTTTCAATGAACAAAGTTCCATATCCGGTCGATTGCCATCGCTGCGACACAATCCGACCGGCTCTAATCGAGAAGGTATCCCTCCTGAAGACAAAGCCATTCGAATTATGTGGTTCAACGCGGAGTGTCGAGTGTGCCGTGATTTGCTGTTTTGAAAGTCCAGACGGGCTTGCACCGTCTGGACTTGTACCGTCTGGACTGTGCAAGTCCATGCGTCGCTGGTATTTACACATCCACATGTGGATTCCCCGCTAAGTATGATTCTGAGTCGTAGAGCCACGACTATTGTGAAATATACGTCGTCTAATCTGCTGCCAACCGCCGAGATTGGAAGTGCCGTCAGGAAAGCTCCAGAGTTTCTGCCTACCTCTCCGGGCAGTCTAGCTCGACATTTAGCAGAATCGACTTCAAACAAGAGTGAACTACTAGCGATCATGTGCATGAGACGATACCAACGTTTTTGTTTATGCTATTCCTTTGGCGACTCTTCCCCGCACACAGCGGCCCATCTGTGCACGTCATTTTGGATATCTGCGCATTCCACTCCGGTGTTTACTTCAAGGTTTGGTCCACCAATGTTTTTACGAGAACCAACGTGCCGGCGATTGAGGACAAATATGCCGGCAGTTATATAACGTCACTGTACAACTCACAGCAACGTATAACCCACAGCAATCGGACGAACATTACCATTAGGTTTCTGTAATGCATCAGTTTTGCGCCGCTGAAGAAATATCTTATAGATTACGACACACTACCTTTTAGCACGTCGGTGGTGAATTCAGCCAAGGATTGAACTAGGCGATAAACTAAAAGCCCGCACGATGAACCAGTCAAATCTTTTATATGTAGTGGACTGAGAACATCTGACAAAACTCGATTTCCGAAACTCTGTGACGAAGACTTTTATTGGCCTCGCGACTGTCTACTTTGGTTTGGCTACCGAGTCTGTCGCGCTTTCGCACAAAAGTGTCATCAACTGACGAGGGTGCATATCAACGAATTTGAGACATGCCTATTTTATCTTATGAGGCAAACTGTGATTGCATTTTTCCTTATATATTACATGCACGCATATAACTTATCTTGCGAACATCAACAGTTTGATCCAAGCATCTTCCCTCCTGTAGTCTCTCGTAATATCAGAGAGTATGCTCGAAAGAGTAGTAGTTACCTGATGATCTGGGAATCCTTCGCACCGACCGGACTGGTAGCGTCCCAATAACGAGGTTTCCCATTGCTCTCCTGAAAGTGTGTTGTCATGCTGAGAATCAAGTGATGCTGAATTATTCATGGAAGTAGTAGTTTGACCAGAACCGGGACAACCTTGAGATGAACCATTCCGGCGTATTTGTCCATAGGAAGTAAAGCAGAAACGTCGACAACACACGCTGCATTGTCTTTTTCCGACACGATCTCATCCCGAATATACCCGGATGATTCATAATTTGTTTTCTTGACCAGACTGGGAAAGTCATTATCTCGTGTAGGATGCCAATCAACTGGCATGAGATAATACGTGTAATTTACGTGAAATGATGTTGCGGTTTCTCCTTTTCTACCGCTTCTTTAATTGTAAGTTTTTATAACAGAGACCTGAAATTGATTAATATTGTGTGTTTAAGCTCTTAAATTTTTTTGTTTTAGATTAATTTATTAGAAAAATTTATTAGATTTAATATTTCATTTATTATTATATTAATAATTCATTATTTATTATTCATTGGGTTAAAAAATTGTCTTATATATTTTTACTTACAACGACTAACGACTTGCAGATGACTTATCACGCTAGTTGAACTCACCTCCACGCTCGTTACACTCCCATACAATAATATACACAATCATCAATTCGATAAAAGAATTGAGTTTTACGACAATGCGCGGTAAGCCACCTACAGCACAGTGCGTGGTTGTATTGTGCTGTAGTTACAACAGACAACGAGCAAATAAAATCAGCTAACTGAGTCTACGTATTTAAAATAATTATAAACTAAACAAAACATAATAATGCTAAATCGAATTTTAATAATATTAATAATTGTTTTTAGATTTTCTATAATTTAAATCAAGTTAAAAAATAAAATTTAAAATAAACGTCATTTTTATGAATTGACTAATAAATAACAGACGTTGTATCAGAATAAGGAATTAGAGGTCATCAGGAGGAACTGCTATGCTATCAGGTTTCGGCCCCTAACTCCTCTACCCAACATAGCAGCGGGGCCAAATACATGCTAATGATGAATTTCCTCTGAAATAACTATCTAGTATCTTATTCTAATACAAAGTATATTACAGGGGTTCTCATTTTTATAGACACCTTTTCTTATTTTTATAGACACCTTTTTGCATTTTTATAGACACCTTTTCTCATTTTTATAGACACCTTTTCTCATTTTTATAGACACCTTTTTGCATTTTTATAGACACCTTTTCTCATTTTTATAGACACCTTTTCTCAAAAATAAGAAATATTTTTTAAGCCCTTAATTATGTTTTCCGAAGACGAACAAAGAACAAATGTCAATGAAGAAGGTGAAAGAACTACGTACATACGCAAGACACGTCAGATGATTACGAAGACAATGGTTGAATATTTTAAAGGATTGCTAAGTGGCGAGTTTAAAATGAAACAACTACCTGACTTGCTTAACTTATCTAAGAGCACAGTACATAAAATGTACAAAAGATATCTTACAGGTGAATTTAACGATCTCTCCACATTTAAATCATCAGCAGAAAAGAAAATTATGGCTATAAAGGATTATTCTTTCGAAAAGAATATAATAGCACTAGAGATTGCTTCCAATCCTGTAATAACTCTTGCGTCTATAAAAGATAAGCTTGATACTTACAACCCTACTGTATCTTATTCCGTATCAACAGTTTCCAGAATAATTAAAGATAAAATGAATTACACCAGGAAAACACTTACATTGGTACCAATCAATAGAAACAGCAACGAAAATAAAGTTGTAAGGGCTCTTTATGCTAAACAACTACAGATTATCAATGACGAACAACTGATTTTCCTCGACGAATCGGGATTTAATCTCCACATGCACCAAAACTTAGGATACTCTCCAAGGAATACTAAGAGTTATATCAGCGTTCCCAATTCAAAAGGTGTAAACGTTTCACTTTTATGTGCAATAACTACAGGAGGTGTCCTTGCATATGAATTGAAAGTAGGAAGTTTTAAATCTTCAGATTTATTATCCTTTATAAATAACAAGCTTCCATCTTTAGATCCCCTTCAAAGAAAGTTTATTGTTATGGATAATGCTTCCATACATAAGACAGCAGAAGTTAGTGAAGCATTTGCCAGAAAAAATTATATACTAAAATTTTTGCCTCCGTATTCTCCTCAGTTGAATCCAATAGAAGAATTTTTTTCATGCTTGAAGGCACATGTAAAGAGAAAAGAAAGGTCTACAACGGTTTCTGGGCTTATAGTCACTGTTGAAGAGACTTTACAAGAAGTGGATTTCATAACTGTTGGTTATTTCCGTGATATGAGAAGATGGATTGTTAAAGCATTGGCAAAGGTAGACTTTATCTGATCAATAAATATGTTTTATTTTTTATTTATATTATGAAATTTGGCCTGTTTTTTTACAAAAGGTGTCTATAAAAATGCAAAAAGGTGTCTATAAAAATGAGAAAAGGTGTCTATAAAAATGAGAAAAGGTGTCTATAAAAATGAGGAAAAGGTGTCTATAAAAATGCAAAAAGGTGTCTATAAAAAAAGAAAAGGTGTCTATAAAAATGAGAAAAGGTGTCTATAAAAATGAGAACCCCTGTATTTATTATCCATCCATAAAAATTTGCCACTTGAGAGTTTAAATTTATTCTTTATATTATTGTGTTGATTTATATATTTTACTATTTTCTGCTTGATGTTATTTTTATAGTAACCTAGTTTAAAATATGTATCTATTAAATTATTTAAATGATTTTGAAGAAAGCCAATATCATTACATATTGTTGCAATTCTTAAAATTTCATTGTTTAATGTATTATATTTTATATTATATGGAATGCTCATGCAAAAATATGTTTCTTGTAAATTTAAATATGTCATCTGTACGATATAAATTAATAAAAGTTTTAGTTAATGTTAATTTAATGTTCATATCTAGATATACACCTTCTTTATCATTAATATTGGTTTTGTTAAGAATAAGGCTTTCTGGATAAATGTGTTCACTAATTGAATAAAAATTATTAGAATTAAATACACATATATCATCAATGTATCGAAACATATATTTCATATATTTATATTGTTTAGATTTAGTTTTTACACAGTTATGAACAAATTCATATTCTATAAAGCTTAAAAACAAGTCAGCTATAATTGGGCTACTATTACCACCCATTGGAACACCTTTTACTTGTCTAAATATAGATGTCCCTACTTTTAAATAATTTTGATTTATCAAAATATTTAAGGATTCTATTAATTCAATTTTATCCATATATTTATATTTATTTGATGGTTTAATTTTTGTTAGATAGGCGTTATAATTATTATAACATATATATGTATATCTTTTTCCGAATATAAGGTTAATTAATTTTACTAACGCTTCTTTAATATCTACTAAATCTAGATTTGTATAAAGCGTACTAAAATCGTATGTATTTATATTTTGAAAATTTATTCCTTTTGTCTGTTCTAAAAATTCTTTTGTAGAATTAATACTGAAATAGTGTTTTATACCAGTATTAATTTCGATTACCTTGCAATATTTTTTAAAATGTGCTTTAATTACTTTAAGTATTTTATTCATATAGACAGAAAGTGGTTTTAATGTACATTTAAACGCACTACATATGAACCTAGTGTATTTCCTGCAAATGCGTAAAATCAGGAACTGCATGTACAAATTGGCGTACATTTGTAGTTTATTTTTCTTGGCTATCTGCAAGATCATTCAAACATAGAAACGTCTAACTCAATGAACGTTCTACAGGTTAGTGATTTTGTTTCGGGTACCGGCGAGCGGGAATTACTTCCTCCAATCCCCAAAAACAAGAAATTTAGGGATAGTGCCGTTGTTAAAACCTATTCAAAGACGCATCGTACAATTGTTTTCTTCGAACATTCGCACTTAATTTTAAGAACAGAGTAGTGTATAACTCTGTCAGATACACTGAGACGACTATTAAGATATCGTTTGCTTCAGAAGAAACTATGAATGAACATGATACTTATTTTCAAGCCAATTTAAAAGATATTGGCAAGTTCAAATCAAAGCCTATAATGGCCAGCCTCAAAATCAACAATCTTCCAGTTCCACTCAAACATGAAGATTTAGTCAATCTTACCCAACTGTTTAAAATACATAACGTTAGACCGCTGACATGTCGGGATGGTAACCAGATAAACGTAGGTTTTTGTTCGGCCTCGGTTGGCTAGGCCGAACTGCTTTCTAGAAATCACTGCAACCCCTTTCTGGGATTCAATCTTAAGTTTACTACTGTTTCTTCCGAAGAGTGGCACCGCACTGCAGCCGGTGCCATAAATGGGGGCACTGGGCCTCCAGCTGCAGTGCAACGGCTTGCTGCGGCCGGTGTGGACAATTAGAATGCCCCTTAGACGCTTCCTGTATTAACCCCGTCAAATGTCTCAATTGCAAGGAGGCTCACCCGGCGTGGGCAAGAAAATGCCCCTTTTTCAAAACCTACTTAAAAAAATTTCAAGCCCTACGGCGACACAAAGAGGCCTTTTCCAAGGTGGCAGCCAGTCTTCTTGCTTCAGATCTTTTTTTCTGTCTTCAAATCCGAAGCATTTATGAAGAATCTCGAGCAAATGGTTCTGAAGATGGTCCCCAATTTGTTTACGAGTCCGCCGTCAGTGGTCGTTCCTGCTGAAAAATCAAACAAGAAGGGGGCTTCGGCTCACGCCGCCCCCCCGTTAAAAATCGGTAAGCTTATCCAACAGAAGCACCGTAGGGGAAATAAAGATGCTGCCCAGGGGCAAGTGCCTACTCTGAACAGGGCAAGTGGTGGGAAGGGAAACCTTCCCGCTCCTAGCTCGGTCTAGGTTGGCAATCCCCCAATCCAACTAGTCCATCACAATGCAGAGCAATCGTGAGCCTTTTACACTGAATATCGTTTAGTAGAATTGGGGAGGTGCTTCTGCCATTAGACTTCTATCTGGTAGCGACGGAGATGTTATAGCCCTTCATGAGACGCGGTCTATCCGTATCTCCCAGAACATTACTTGATATATCCCAAAGCATATCTGTTCCCACTATACTCCGTACATAACCCCACCTGACTCCTCTTCATCTTAAGGACTCTTGACTTTAGTTAAGTGCTCCTTAAGGTCCTCCCTCTTGCTAAACTACTCATGTCCAGCCCTGTCTTGTCTGGTAGCTTCACTCAGTAAGAACGGTAAACGCCTCAGTCTAGCCAACGTCTACATTTGTCCAGGAGAGATTCACAAGAACCGTGACATCCTGGATGGTATTATCGATAGCGGCTATGACATAGTACTAGGTGACTTCAACGACATAACTGGTCATTGGATCAACGCATCACTGTGCAGAACCAGGAACGATTACTTTATTCACAAACCCCCGGCACCCACCTTTCATTGCACATCAACAAATTCAATCCTCGACATTTAACTGCTTTACTCGAGATGGTTGCTTAAACCCCTCTGCACAGAGCAGTCGCGTTAACAGTTGTCCACCTCTCATGACCTCATTCGTTGGATGATAGAGGAGGATACGATGCTGAGAAGGTTTCACTTTGATCCGATCAGAGTGGCCTTCTTTCAGGCGGCTATCCGAAGCTTCCCAAGAATAGGAAAATAGAGGTTAACCGAATTTAATACCTACCTCTCTTGGAAAGCTACCGCGATTTTATCGACTACCTATAAAGGTCGCTTATACAATCCTACTTCGACAAAACTCAAGGTCCTAGCCAAATTGCTGAACCTTCCTAATCTCTCCGCTTCCGCCAGACAAACCCTCTCGAATAAATGCTGGAGCACTAGATATATGTTCCAGCTGAGTTGGGATAGGACGAATATTGCTCGTTTAAACCCGTCTCAGTCTTCCTTCTGGAAGATATTTAGGAAGGAGAAGTTCGTGTGTTGGAAGGATAGGGTATTGGGTCGGATAGGTAAGATAGGCCTTGAAAACGTTTTGGAGGTGTTACTAGCCCTTCATAACTATTGAGCTACTCAATCAGCTCAACCAATCCCGCCCTGGGGTGACTTCAGAAGTAGGGACTTATCTGTAGCAGATATCTTTAACTCCTGGGGTCCACTTCCGGGCACCTTCAAATCCGTCGTCCACTTTCCTCTCGAGTCTGTCAGCTTTTGACAGCCGATCAGAGAAGATAGGTTGTCGTCACAATGCTTCTAGCCTTCACATCCGATGTAGCAGGCATCAATATTAGTAAGAGAGTTTTTATTCCAAAGAAAACATCATGCTCATGCACTAAAGATCTGCGACCCATTTTGATTCAAAATGATCTCGTGTCGATTTACGAAAAGGCGCTTCCGCGTAAAATCTGCGATTATCTGATTAGACGTAATTTGATCCCTCCTAGTTTTCATGGGTTCGTCAAAGGTCGCTCGGTCCATTCAGCAGTAGGTGAGGTTGAGCAGTTTTGTCGGGATAATAGCCATCGACTTGTAGTGGCTGTTTTCCTTGACTTTTCTGCTGCATTTGACCGCATCTCTATTCCCTTTGTGATCTCTTCTCTCAGGTCCCTCGGGTTGCCTGCGAGAATAGTGAACAGGGTAGAGATACTGTTGTACACCAAGTGTTTGTATTATGAAGACGACCCTGATGCGCGTTAGTTCTACCCTATTACGGGTGTGGCTCAAGATTCACCACTTTCTCCAATCTTGTATCTTGCTGCCTCTATTTATCTATTCAAAATATTTAAACGTGAACAACGTATAGTGGTGTACGCTGATGACACCACAGCCCTGTTCTCTGGAAACAGGTGCAAGGACGTAGTCTCTGACATCAGCCGTTTCTTTTTAAGATTAAAAAACCAGTTGCCTAAGTCCAATCGTGTTCTAAACTCCGCTAAATCGCAGATAATCGTCTTTCATGGCACCCCTGCAACAAAGAAAAAGCTTAAGAGATTAGCACTATCTGCGCTCTCATCCATATTTGCCTCTGAACCACTCCCAACCTTAACAAGTCGAGTAAAATACCTGGGGTTTACTTTGCGGTGAACTGGTCTGCGAAAGCTGACCAGGATAGACTCAAACGTATCCTGGAGAAAGCTAGGTGGGCTCTGAAACGGTCCAACATATGTCATTGATAAGGAAAACCCAAGTGCGCCTCTGGGGCACCTGGGCTATCTCGGGATTAGTCTTCTTCTCTAGAGGACGTCCCCCAGAGCAAAGGCTAAGGTTTCTTAAGCTCCTCGTCTCTCGTTTACCCAGCATAGTCCGCGCCGATTGGATTCTTCGGGGGGGGGGTGAAAGACCCCGGGTGGTTCAGTCGGAAAGCGGCGTGTTGGATCGGTTGGGGGGGGGCTTAGATCCCCATGGATTTGTGGCCTTGAAGCTTGAAGAAGAGCCAGATTGACGTAAACGATTAAACGAATTCAACAGCAACACAACACTAATGAATGCATCTTTTGTCATTTAATTATACTGTAGTTTTTTGTATTTAAGAAAATCTTATTATTAGAAACGTCTTGTTATCGAAGCAGAAATTTTATGACGTTTTGCTTGGGCATTACAATCTGCGGTCCAGAGATGAAAATAAGTTTTGTTCATATGAAGAAGTATATTCGGTGAGACATGTTCCCTCATGTAGAGTCGGATGTATGACAATAATATGCCACAATGTAGTAAGATATTTTATTGCGTATGAGCTTGAAAAAGTATGCACAAATGTAGTCGTTGAGCCTGTATTAAAGGTTGTATGAAACATTTAATGTTCGGAAAGTCAAATTTCATGTTGGGATATCCTGAAAGTAAGCTTTTTGATATATAAACGAAGGTTGTTGATACTCATGCTTCAATTCCGGTCGTTAGTCCTGATAAGTTATCCAATTTTTGGACACTACCATAGTGTGGATGGGTGTCAAAGCTCGTTAAAAATAGGGTGAGAAAGTTTATAATGGAGTCTACTTTGCCCATTAGTCTTATCTATAATGAACGCACTTATAAATCAATTAGAATGATGACTAGTGTAAAAAGGACCAATGAGATAAAATGAGCAATTTATCGGATAAACTGCCTTGATTGTGTTCTCTTTTATATAGGACAAACTGGTAGGTTTTTAAAAACCAGAGTAAAAGAGCATCGCTCAGATCTACGCACTACTGCCCACTCAGCTGTGGCTCAGCATGCATTAAGTACAGGACACAATATTGATTTAGATAATTTAGATATCTGCTAGATCGTTCAAACATAGAAACGTCTAACTCAATGAACGTTCTACAGGTTAGTGATTTTGTTTCGGGTACCGGCGAGCGGGAATTACTTCCTCCAATCCCCAAAAACAAGAAATTTAGGGATAGTGCCGTTGTTAAAACCTATTCAAAGACAATTGTTTTCTTCAAACATTCGCACTTAATTTTAAGAACAGAGTAGTGTATAACTCTGTCAGATACACTGAGACGACTATTAAGATATCGTTTGCTTCAGAAGGGTACTATCAAAAGGGTATAAATAAAGATTAAATAACAACAACGACAAAAATAAAATTTACAGTTCGTTATATAATAACTTAAATGATTACTTTAGTAAGCTGATTAATAGTGAAAGCTCAAATATATCTAAGAAAAAAATTTGGAAATATTATATATTTGATAAAATTAAAAATAAAATGAAAATAACAAACAATTATAAAAGGAAAGATAAAATTAATAAAGATATGTATAAAGAACTTACTAAATTAAAGGATAACTATATAATAACAACTATTGATAAAGCTAGTAATAACTTTGTCTTCATATGCAAAAAGCTTTATTATGATATACTAATGAAAGAGGTTAATTCTAATGATTTAAATGTAAATCCAACATATGAACGTAGTGAGTTGAGTTTAGAAACAATTATTAAAAGTCACTGTTCTATAATGGATAAAAAGGGTCAAAGATTGAATTAGATAATAAAACTATACCTATATTATATTGGAATCCAAAATTACATAAAAATCCAATAAAACCTAGGTTCATATGTAGTGCGTTTAAATGTACATTAAAACCACTTTCTGTCTATATGAATAAAATACTTAAAGTAATTAAAGCACATTTTAAAAAATATTGCAAGGTAATCGAAATTAATACTGGTATAAAACACTATTTCAGTATTAATTCTACAAAAGAATTTTTAGAACAGACAAAAGGAATAAATTTTCAAAATATAAATACATACGATTTTAGTACGCTTTATACAAATCTAGATTTAGTAGATATTAAAGAAGCGTTAGTAAAATTAATTAACCTTATATTCGGAAAAAGATATACATATATATGTTATAATAATTATAACGCCTATCTAACAAAAATTAAACCATCAAATAAATATAAATATATGGATAAAATTGAATTAATAGAATCCTTAAATATTTTGATAAATCAAAATTATTTAAAAGTAGGGACATCTATATTTAGACAAGTAAAAGGTGTTCCAATGGGTGGTAATAGTAGCCCAATTATAGCTGACTTGTTTCTAAGCTTTATAGAATATGAATTTGTTCATAAATGTGTAACAATATAAATATATGTAAATATATGTAAATATAAATAAACATAACAATATAAATATATGAAATATATGTTTCGATACATTGATGATATATATGTATTTAATTCTAAAAATTTTTATTCAATTAGTGAACACATTTATCCAGAAAGCCTTATTCTTAACAAAACCAATATTAATGATAAAGAAAGGTGTATATCTAGATATGAACATTAAATTAACATTAACTAAAACTACTATTAATTTATATCGTAAAGATGACATATTTAAATTTACAAGAAACATATTTTTGCATGAGCATTCATGCATACCATATAATATAAAATATAATACATTAAATAATGAAATTTTAAGAATTGCAACAATATGTAATGATATTGGCTTTCTTCAAAATCATTTAAATAATTTAATAGATACATATTTTAAACTAGGTTACTATAAAAATAACATCAAGCAGAAAATAGTAAAATATATAAATCAACACAATAATATAAAGAATAAATTTAAACTCTTAAGTGGCAAATTTTTATGGATGGATAATAAATAATATACTTTGCATTAGAATAAGATACTAGATAGTTATTTCAGAGGAAATACATCATTAGCATGTATTTGGCCCCGCTGCTATGTTGGGTAGAGGAGTTAGGGGCCGAAACCTGATAGCATAGCAGTTCCTCCTGATGACCTCTAATTCTTATTCTGATACAACGTCTGTTATTTATTAGTCAATTCATAAAAATGACGTTTATTTTAAATTTTATTTTATTTTTTATTTTTATTTTTTAACTTGATTTAAATTATAGAAAATCTAAAAACAATTATTAATTTTATTATTTAATTATTAAATTTTGATTTAGCATTATTATGTTTTGTTTATTTTATAATTATATAACAATACGTAGACTCAGTTAGCTGATTTAATTATCTATTCTGTCCCAAGAAAATTTGAAAGGCGAATATGCGAGTCACTCTGAATTGAAGAATTGAAGCCGGGCTCACCGTTTAATTCTAAATCGGGATTAATTATCGTTTTTTTGTAAAGTTTGCTAACACATGCGTAGACCTGGCAGCACAACGTGAGGACCTACATAATGTGCATCTTTGTTTTTACATGTTTTCTTTTTATATCTTTAACATTTTACTTGTTTCAGATTTCTGATGATGATTCCAAACTGGAATCGAAAATTCAATTCATTTTCTACCTAATTACGGGTGTCTTGCCATTTCAATGGAAGGATTCGAGACAACAGCATAAAAAAGATCTGCCATCTTTAAAGCGACGCATGCTCAAGCTCCACGTGGGATCTGGCGAATTATCTGTACGTTCTTGGCAAGCAATGCCGAGAATTCTGTTAGTTTGTGATCTCGTACAGTGCAAAAAGGGAACTCGGTGCTTTCACCGGTGGCCACGGCCGGCTTACGAGTACATCTGGACGGGCTTGTGTTGTATGAATATACATAAGGCGGAAGTCAAGAACCGCGGCATTTTGGCGTTGTACCATGTTTTCGTACCACTCCAGATGCGTTAGCGGCGAAGAGTCTGCGACAAACTGAGAAGTGCCCTCCTTTGGCTTAATGTGTGTATTCGACTCGATTCCATTGTTGACTGTCTTATTCGATTCTATTAAGTTTTGTACACGGGAGGATTGGTGCGCATTCAAACAACGCGGCGGTTCGATAGCAACTTTAATTTCGGTGTCGGTGCGGTCGTCCAATAAAGTTTCGGTGCGGTCGTTCAATGAAGCTTCGGTGCGGTCGTTTAGTTTGATATTCAGTTCGAATTGATAATTGATAATTTGAGAACACGTGTCGATCGTAGGTTTTCTATCGGGAGATGCATCTGGGTATCCATTGTCGATAACGGTAAACATACTACTGTCTGTGCTGTTTACTGTATGTTATTTCGGTAACTTTGTTGTATATATTATTTAAATTCACCAAGAAAATTTTTAATGTTGTGTATTTTATCTTGCAACAATTTATTTTAGAATCAAGGCAAATTTTGACCTAATTATTTTTTTATATTTTTTATTTTTTCAAATTATTCATGATTTTATAAGTCAGTTGTCAATACATGAAATTCGTGCTCTATACACAAATTGTCGAGCATTAATGACGATTGTACAAATTCAACAAAACCTAATTCTTCTTGGGGACACATCCCCACAAGTATATTGACAGTTGATATTTTTAAATAAAGGCAGTCTGGTCGATAATCAAATGAATAGTCAACCTACTTCATCTAATGTGGATTATGTTCAATTACCAAGCAATAGACAAACAGCTGATGCAACAACAGCATCTCAAAATTTACAAAATTCAAATCAAGAATATACTGCTTCGTTGTTTCAACTATTAAGTCGTCTTCATCACCAGCAACATCAGCCGACTAATCAACAACCAAACCAAACTCCAGAACAACTTTATGCATCTGAACTTGAACAAATGCCGACAGTGGGATTTCATAACCGTGATACAAATCTTAGAGCGCTTGTTGCATCTATGGGGGACGTAAATCTGGTGGTAGAATGTAAATCTGCTGTTTAATTAAATTGCTTTGAATAAAGATTGTAAAATTTCAAATTATTTGTTTTGAATGCTAATATTATGGTTATTATTTTTGTTTTGTTTCTAAAGTATTTTGAATCACCCTTTTTTATTGCGTTTTGTGTACTTTCAAAAATTACCGAGATTGTGTCAACAATTTAAACAACACTGAAAAACAGCTGTTTATAGCTAATAACAGCAGAACCTGCTCAAAGAAAATGGCTACGATCGTTTTGAATGTTTTATATAAGCATGCACATTAAAAAGCATTGCAATTTTCTGAAGATGCTAACAGAGGTTATCGAAATATAAAATAAAATTTTCCTTTTCTTTAATCCAGCTAAAATAATTCTTTATCAATAATTGAATCATTATCAACTATTTAAAATAATTTGTATTTTGTTTATCCTGTCCTTACACAAATCCACGCAAAATTAATAAGAATAAATATTTAGTTCATACTAAAAAGTAAGCTTTCTTTTTATCAGTTTGCATATACAACTTGTGACTTGTTGTCGGAGCGGAATCATAAACAACATCTTAATCCCAAAATAAATTGCAAACTTCAAATTAGTAAATCAAATTAATATTAAAGAGAAATTAAGTTTATGACATTATTCAACAAATTAACAGATGTAGAAGATATATTACAAGATATAATATATATATTAATATATATATAATATATATATTACAAGATATAATCAACAAAAAATTACGACGAACTATATTAATCAAATCAGCTAACTGAGTCTACGTATTTAATATAATCATAAATTTAAGAAAATAAAAATAATAAATAAAAATAATAAATAAAAATAATATTGCTAAATCAATAAATTTAATAATCAGATAAATAGTTATAAATAATAAAGCTCACAAAACGTATAGAACTTACCAATTGGCATACTTTGGTTTCGTCTTGTTCCTCTGTAACAAAATATTTCAAGCTGCTAGAATGCTTGTGCAAGATATTTAATATTTGATCCTTAGTATAAATAAAATATGAAAACAAAAATATGAACAAGAATATAATACTCTCGAATTGATAATGTTGATAATCTTTGATTCACAAACACCAACTCCAGAAGACCGATCTTTATTCGCACAAAGAACTTTGCTATTTATAAAATCGACAAAATTTTAGAACATATTAATTTATAAAATTACATTTATAAGCTTCATCTTTAAATATGCATTTTTTAAATGCTCTAAAATTAACAACATAATCGTGTTTATAAAAATCGAACTAATAAACAGTCGAAAATGTTGTTACAGAAAGCACTTCACAATTTTTAAATATTTTTTACGCATGAAGATAGATACAGAAGTATAATAAAATGTTCAGTATGATTATAACTAAATGAAATTTTGTACAAAATTTATGAATTATGGCAGATTCGTCGAAATCGAAAAATGACAGGAAACGTATTTTCCAGGAGGGTGGTGTTGTGAGTACATTACACAGTGAGGTGCTGCGAGAGCATAAACTGTAATTGTGTTAAGTCACGAAAAGAATGAATCGACAATTGCAAAATATGCAAACTACAGATCACATTATTCCATTTTGTTTGAAACAATCGCTAACAAAATCTACGAATCTGGAAATAATATAATGGCAAACGATTTAAGTTTCTCCTCAGCAGAGACTTACCGAACAAACGCAGCCAGAAAAACTTTATCAGAAAAAACATTAGTAAATGAGCTATTTACGGATTCATGTGAAAGCTTATATGCGGTGGAATAAATCTAATAATCTTATAGAATTACATTCGAATGAAAGAAACGTTTGGTTTTCTAACAAAATCCGTTTGATAAAAAAACTTAATACAATATTTTCTTTAAATTTTCGACGACGCAGTCGTCCTCATTAGAAACTAAAACTTTTACAAATTGAGACAGTTTATGACGAAAATATTTCCTGGCAGAATTTGAGTGAAAAATAAGATTTCATTTAAAATTTGACTTCCAATTCCAGTGCGTTTTTGATGACGTTACTAGTTTCTTTTCGTGCGCCGAAAACAAAATTTTCAGAATCCAATTGTCCTTATTACATTCCATTGGGCACGCATTGGCACGTATATGTATCGATTATTTTATTAGGCGCCGGCTAAGTAAGGAATCTCTCTATCACTCCAGCAGGATCGAAATTAATTGAATGATCTTTGGATATCATGCGATTAAGCCGGGCTGACAACTGTTCTACTATCTTAATTCCTGTCTTATGTTTATATACTCTCGTACTTAGACCTTGTTTTGACTGTCTGATGCAAGATGAAGGACATTCCTTGTAAGCGATTTCATATACCACATTTGAATTTGTTTGACGGAGTTTCCGTTTAAAGGTCCCAGCTATAGTAGCGCCTTTCGTCAAATAAGGTATTACTCGATTTTTTTGCCTGATGTCCGATTTCTTAATATAAGCGTCTGTTATCATCAACGTTAGCAATTATTGGCTTCAATGGTTCTCAGTTCTAGCATAATATTTGCCTATAGTTAATGAGATTTGCAATAAGAGAAATCTAAAACGAGACTCATTTGCGAAAAAATAATGGTATGATCATTGGTTCCTGATTCTAAGAAGTATAGATTCAGTTGATTGCAAATTTGTGAACGAATATGTGAATAATGTGTTGAATCGTCACGTTAAATAAGGTATATAAATATACCTAAGGTAATATTTGTAATATAAATATAAATAAGGTAATAAAAAACGTTTTTTAGTTACATCAGGGAGGACTTCTCTTGGTTGCCAGAAGAGGTGATGATCATTGATCAGGAATGGGATATGTTCAGATCTTCGCTTGCGAAAGCAACTGTGACAAATTGTGACTCGAAGGACTTAAGTGTTTGTCGCCAAGAAAATACTCAAACTGATTGGTGGACACAAACATTTAGATATTTTGTCCAACAGAAGAAGCTGGCTTATAAGGCAACTTTGCCAGATAAATAAGTAGAAGCTGTAGACAAGTATCGAATGGCAAAGAAAGCTTTAGCTCGAGCAGTTACCGAAGCGATGAAGACGTCTTGGGAGAAGTTTGGAGCATGTAAAATTTGATTATATGTCAGCCTCGAAAATGTTCTGGAGGACGATCAGGAACCTTCGTGTTAGAATGCAGAAAACTCATTAAAGTGTCTATAACAATAGAGGATCTATGCTGACTGAGATTGAAGAAATTCTTGGTTGTTGAAAAGAGCATTTTATGAGTCTCCTTAATCCGATGGATATGCTTTCTCTTGTAGAAGTAAAGCTTTTAGTACCAACGGAAGAGCTCATCTTTTTGGAAGGGGTCATTGCTGTTTTTAAAACATTTCGTTATGCAAATCTTCTAAAGAAGATAAGATTCAAACTGAAACTTTAAAGGTTCTTGACGTTGTTGGCATTAAGTGGCTAACACGGAACTTCAACGTTGCATAAAGGTCGGGCAAGGTTCCAAGTAAGTGGCGAACTGGGGTGGTGGTAAAATCTTTATGAAAGGTGTCCAAAGTGTGTGTTTCAATTATCCGGCATCACTCTTCTTAGCCGAACTGGTAAGCTATTTGTTAGGATTCTTGAGTTAAGGATATAGCCTATATTTGAGGGCCAGTTGCAAGATAAACAATGCGGCTTTCGTCCAGGTCGTGAAACTACGGATCAGCTCTTTACTCTCTCAACTATTATCAAAAGGTGTTGAGAGTTCGCTCAACCAGTATACATGTGCTTTGTAGATTTGGAGAAGGCGTTCGACCGAGTTCCGCAAGGAAGGTTGTAGAAGGTACAAAGATTGTATAAAGTAAAACACTATCTTTGGATAGCTGTGGCTTCTCTGTATGAACGAAATATGAGTTGTATTCGTGTTCTAGGTAAGAAGTCTGAATCATTTCCAGTAAGCGTTGGGCTTCGTCAGAATTGTCCTTCGTTTCCACTTTGGATCTTTGTTTACATGAGCAAAATTACAAGACGGGCTGCTCTGACGTATGTCAGTATTTCGTTCACTTTCATCAGGATACCATATCTGCTTTTTGCAGATGACGTTGTTTTGTTGGCTTCTTGCCCTGAGAACTTACAATGTATACTTGAACGATTCACGATGAAATGACATCAACAGAGATGTTGGTTAGTTCCTCCAAGACTGTCTCTATGTGGTAGTCTTGGATTCAGGTGCCAATGTCAATCCTGATTGGGAAAAAGGTTCTTCCTAGTATACCCCAGTTATACGTGATATGCAGAAGAATATAGATACAGCATTCACACGCGTTCAGTTATCAGGAGTTAAAGGCTTAAGAAGGCCTAGAATTTGCTTTAAAAATAATCGGAACATACGTGCAATGTTATTAAGAAATAAACAGCATGAAGTGACACCCAAAGGCCGAAACACAGCGTGTGACGATACGAGATGCAAGTGCTGTCGTAAAATGAAGGACACCGAAACATTTAGCAGTTCGTATACTGGTCTTGATTACAGGATTGTAGAAGTAAACAATTACAAAAGTAAAGTTAATGTTTATTTGGCCAGCTGTTCAAACTGCAACAAACAATACATCGGAGAGACATCTGACAAGATGCACATCCGAGCCAACAATCGCAGATCTGACATAAAAATTAAGAAAAATACGAGCGATGGCATGGTTAGTCACGTAATTGAGAATGAGGGACACAGGTATAATACAACAATATTACGGTCTGGACTAGACAACACACGACTTAGAAAACACGAGGAATTATATTGGATAGCACAATTGATGAGCGACAAATCACTAAACACGCAGAATTGTTTTAAATTGTAATAGATTCTTTCGCGGAAATCGTAATACATAGTCAGATACTCAGTGAAGTTTGAGTGTGCATTAACTGATGAAGACAATAGCCGAAAGGTTTTAATGATAAAAAAGTACTTCTTTCCTCAATTAGAAAATCTTTTATATACAAATATATGGACGAGTCTACAATAGACCTTGAGGGGCAATTATATACTCGAAATACCCACTATAATGAAAGAGTCTGCAACAAGACCTTGCCAAATATACAAAGAAGTAGAATACGTGCACACTTACAGTTTGCTGAGTATTGTAGACGAATGAAGATAACCCCCAATGGATTAAGAATAAAAAAGAAACTTCAGGTTAACTGGTCGATGATATCAGATGAAGTAGGAACAAATTGGAAACACGTTGGCGTAGAATCGTACGAAGCTGTGAACAATCACAGAATAAAATAATGCGCGATTTTTATTCATATGCGGATACACAAATGAAAGGTGACATTGATGAAACTGAGTATACGCTCAGATTGAGACAGAAGTGTAATAAATGAGTAAATTAATGGAGAAACGTGTTGATCATGCGACACTAGGTAATATACATGTTAAAAGAAACAGAAGATTTGTGAATAAACGAAGGTGGCAATCGTTCCAGAAACATGATATAAGTAATGTGGTGAATATTAGTGGAAAGGACATATCCAATAGCCATTCGGAAACGCTGTCATTAGGAATAAAATTTATTCCCACATCTCAGGAGTTTAATCGTCTTGAGTTGATACAGTCATTACAAAATACGGTTAGAGGAATTTTTGCGGAAACGGATGAGAACACTGAGTACAGGTCGAGTAGTATTGGCAAAATGACAATGAAAAATGATTTGAGTTTAAACAATTATATACAACTAAAGCCCAACACAGGAATAGGGTAGAATCTAGGACAACAAAAAAGAAAAACACTAATCAATCTATCCAAAGACGAGGAAATCATTATTTTACCAGCTGATAAAGGTGGAAAAGTCGTAATATACAACTATGATGATTACATCAAGGAGGGGTATAGACAACTCAATACAGATACATATGAAGAGATTGATCGGGATAGGTTTGAATCAATCATAATAAAAGTAATGAGAAAATCACGACGAGCTTCACTGGAAAAGAGGTAAACAAATATGTTCAAAATTCACCACGTCCTGGTAGTCTATATCTACTACCAAAGCTACATAAAGGAATAATACCATGTCCCTGTAGACCGATAATTAATAACAATCGTTGCGCAAGTGAATTGGTGTCAAGATATCTCCACAACAACTGTATCCATTACTTCAACAATGTACTTCATATTTGCAAGCACGGATGATTTCCTTTGTGCGTTTAATAGTATAAAATCTACCATATCCGAGAACGATATAATTGCAACGGTGAATGTCGTAGCGTTGTATACCTCAAAAGATACGGAAAAGGGGATTTAGGTCAATACGTCAACATTTGAGTAACATATATGAATAGGATGATTCGGAAGTGTAGAGAATATGTACTTTATTGCGATCGGTGTTGGAATCTAACGCATTTTCATTTGACAATACACTGTTTTTGCAGATGAAAGGTACAGCAATGGGAACGCCAGTCTGTCCAACATATGCAGGATTATACGTGGATACGATCGAGTCAGACTTTATTGCTAAACAAGTGTGCAAACCGAAGATGTGGAAAAGATACGTGGACGATATATTTATAATAAGGAAACACGGATTAGAACCTTTAAAACGTTCAGAGCTGATCTAAACAAGGTTGGAGAACTACA
Organism: Pomphorhynchus laevis; assembly: GCA_012934845.2. NCBI lineage: Eukaryota > Metazoa > Acanthocephala > Palaeacanthocephala > Echinorhynchida > Pomphorhynchidae > Pomphorhynchus > Pomphorhynchus laevis. The sequence continues at coordinate 20,144 of WNNJ02001624.1, read as the reverse complement.
ATTTACAATTGATATTCCGGGTAATCATCGAATACCATTTTTAGATGTAGAGGTGTATAAGAACAGAGTTGGGAGGTGGCAAACTACGGCACATAATAAGATGGATGGCATAAAATCTTATATTCACGCGAGTAGCTGTCATCATCCCGCAGTGAAGCGACTGATGATTAGAAACGAAGCATATCGGTACAGGAAATTATGTTCAACAAACGAGGAGTTCGAACGAAATGTCGCTGTTCTACAGAAGGAATTACAAGGAAGATGGTAGGCAACTAGACAAATTACAAGACAATGTAATATTGTTCGCAGACACACTAGGAAAGAGCTAGTAACGAAGTCGGATTATTGTAAGGATAATAACATCACTAACAACAACGATGAAGATAGTAACATCGAATCTCCCAAAATACATAAGAGTTCTGAATTTAGCTTTAATACCACGTTTAAGTATACCCCAGTTATACGTGATATGCAGAAGAATATAGACAAGGCATTCACACGCGTTGAGTTATCAAAAGGTAAAGGCTTAAGAAGGCCTAGAATTTGCTCTAAAAATAATCGGAACATACGTGCAATGTTATAAAGAAATAAACAGCATGAAGTGACACCCAAAGGCCGAAACACAACGTGTGACGATAAGAGATGCAAATGCTGTCGTGAGATGAAGGACACCGAAACATTTAGCAGTTAGTATACTGGTCTTGATTACAGGATTGTAGGAGTAAACAATTGCAAAAGTAAAGGTAATGTTTATTTAGCCAGCTGTTCAAACTGCAACAAGCAATACATCTGAGAGACATGAGACAAGATGCACATCCGAGCAAACAATCGCAGATCTGACAAAAAAATTAAAAAAATACGAGCTTTTCTATATATATAGAGAATTTCATGCTTCTACAATGCAAGACGGCGTACCGTTTGGCTTTGAGAAGCCTCATCAGTTGCAGCAATACAGTGTATGCACATGAAAAACATACTATATATAGATTAAAGCAGAAAGAATTCACTATTTGCTAATTGCATGACGTAGCTTGCGCTTTCGAAGTCAATGCAATGCAGTGAATTCTTTTCAGTGTAAAGGACATCAGCGGAATCACAAAATGACCAGTATAATATATTACAAAGGAAAAAGCACCGCCGCCTGGGATCCTCGCAGGACCAATATATAAATAAAAGGTTTGATTCAACCAGGACTGGCTATTTCACCTATCTGCTTTTCTCCATATATAGAGAATTTCATGCGTCTACACAGCAAGACGGCGTATCGTTTCGGCTTTGAGAAGCCTAATCAGTTGCAGCAATACAGTGTATGCACATGAAAAACATACTATATATAGATTAAAGCCTAAATAATTCACTATTTGCTAATTGCATGAAGTAGCTTGCGCTTTTGAAGACAATGCAATGCAGTGAATTCTTTTCAGTGTAATAGACATCAGCGGGAGCACTAAATGACCAATATAATAGATTACAAAGGAAACAGCACCGCCGCCCAGGATCCTCGCAAGACCAATATATAAATAAAAGGTTTGATTCAACCAGGACTGTCTATTACACCTATCTGCTTTTCTCTATATATAGAGAATTTCATGCTTCTACACTGCAAGACAGCGTACCGTTTCGGCTTTGAGAAGCCTCATCAGTTGCAGCAATACAGTGTATGCACATGAAAAACATACTATATATAGATAAAAGCAGAAAGAATTCACTATTTGCTAATTGCATGACGTAGCTTGCGCTTTCGAAGTCAATGCAATGCAGTGAATTCTTTTCAGTGCAAAAGACATCAGCGGGATCACTAAATGACCAATATAATAGATTACAAAGGAAACAGCACCGCCGCCTGGGATCCTCGCAGGACCAATATATAAATAAAAGGTTTGATTCAACCAGGACAGTCTATTACACTTACCTGCTTTTCTCTATATATAGAGAATTTCATGCTTCTACACTGCAATACGGCGTACCGTTTCGGCTTTAAGAAGCCTCATCAGTTGCAGCAATACAGTGTATGCACATGAAAAACCTACTATATATAGATTAAAGCAGAAAGAATTCACTATTTGCTAATTGCATGACGTAGCTTGCGCTTTCGAAGTCAATGCAATGCAGTGAATTCTTTTCAGTGTAATAGACATTAGCGGGATAACTAAATGACCAATATAATAGATTACAAAGGAAACAGCACCGCGGCCTGATATCCTCGAAGGACCAATATATAAATAAAAGGTTTGATTCAACCAGAACTGTCTATTACACCTATCTGCTTTTCTCTATAAATAGAGAATTTCATGCTTCACTGCAATACGGCGTACCGTTTCGTCTTTGAGAAGCATTATCAGTTGCAGCAATACAGTGTATGCAAATGAAAAACATACTATATATAGATTGAAGCAGAAATAATTCACTATTTGCTAATTGCATGAAGTAGCTAGCGCTTTCGAAGTCAATGCAATGCAGTGAATTCTTTTCGGTGCAATAGACATCAGCGGGATCACTAAATGACCAATATAATAGATTACAAAGGAAACAGCACCGCCGCCTGGGATCCACGCAGGACCAATATATAAAAAGAAGGTTTGATTCAACCAGGACTGTCTATTACACCTATCTGCTTTTCTCTATATATAGAGAATTTCATGCTTCTAAACTGCAAGACGGCGTACCGTTTCGGCTTTGAGAAGCCTCATCAGTTGCAGCAATACAGTGTATGCACATGAAAAACATACTCTATATAGATAAAAGCAGAAAGAATTCACTATTTGCTAATTGAATGACGTAGCTTGCGCTTTCGAAGTCAATGCAATGCAGTAAATTCTTTTCAGTGCAATAGACATCAGCGGGATCACTAAATGACCAATATAATAGATTACAAAGGAAACAGCACCGCCGCCTGGGACCCTCGCAGTACCAATATATAAATAAAAGGTTTGATTCAACCAGGACAGTCTATTACACCGATCTGCTTTGCTCTATATTTAGAGAATTTCATGTTTTTACAATGCAAGACGGCGTATCGTTTCGGCTTTGAGAAGCCTCATCAGTTGCAGCAATACAGTGTATGCACATAAAAAACATACTATATATATTGATTAAAGCAAAAATAATTCAGTATTTGATAATTGAATGAAGTAGCTTGCGCTTTCGAAGACAATGCAATGCAGTGAATTCTTTTCGGTGTAATAGACATCAGCGGGATCACTAAATGATTAATATAATAGATTACAAAGGAAACAGCACCGCAGCCTGGGATCCTCGCAGGACCAATATATAAATATAAGGTTTGATTCAACCAGGACTGTCTATTACACCTATCTCCTTTTCTCTATATACAGAGAATTTCATGCTTCTACACTGCAAGACGGCGTACCGTTTCGGCTTTGAGAAGCATATCAGTTGCAGCAATACAGTGTATGCACATAAAAAAAACGATATATAGATTAAAGCAGAAAGAATTCACTATTTGCTAATTGCATGACGTAGCTTGCGCTTACGAAGTCAATGCAATGCAGTGAATTCTTTTCAGTGTAAAAGACATCAGCGGGATCACTAAATGACCAATATAATAGATTACAAAGGAAACAGTACCGCCGTTTTGGATCGTCGCAGGACAAATAAATAAATAAGAAATTTGATTCAACGATGACTGTCTATTACACCTATCTACTTTTCTCTTATATAGAAACATTCATGCTTCTACACTGCAAGACGGCGAACCGTTTCGGCTTTAAGAAGCCTCATCAGTTGCAGCAATACAGTGTATGCACATGAAAAACATACTATATATAGATTAAAGCAGAAAGAATTCACTATTTGCTAATTGCATGACGTAGCTTGCGCTTTCGAAGTCAATGCAATGCAGTGAATTCTTTTCAGTGTAAAAGACATCAGCGGGATCACTAAATGACTAATATAATAGATTACAAAAGAAAAAGGCCGCCGCCTAAGATCCTCGCAGGACCAATATATAAATAAAATGTTTGATTCAACCAGGACTGTCTATTACACCTATCTGCTTTTCTTTATATATAGAGAATTTCATGCTTCTGCACTGCAAGACAGCGTACCGTTTCGGCTTTAAGAAGCATCATCAGTTACAGCAATACAGTGTATGCACATGAAAAACATACTATATATTGATTAAAGCAGAATATAATTCACTGTTTGCAAATTGCATAACGTGGCTTGCGATTTCGAAGTCAATGCAATGCAGTGAATTATTTTCAGTGTAATAGAAATCAGCGGGATCACGAAATGACCAATATAATAGATTACAGAGAAACAGCATTGCCGCCTGGGATCCTCGCAGGACCAATATATAAATAAAAGGTTTGATTCAACCAGGACTGTCTATTACACCTATCTGCTTTTCTGTATAAATAGAGAATTTCATGCTACTACACTGCAAGACTGCGTACCGTTTCGGCTTTGAGAAGCCTCATCAGTTGCAGCAATACAGTGTATGCAAATTAAAAACATACTATATATAGATTAAAGCAGAAAGAATTCAAAATTTGCTAATTGCATGAAGTAGCTTGCGCTTTCGAAGTCAATGCAATGCAGTAAATTCTTTCCAGTGTAATAGACATCAGCGGGATCACTTAATGACCAATAAAACATATTACAAAGGAAACAGCACTGCCGCCTGGGATCCTCGCAGGACCAATATATAAAAAAATGTTTGATTCAACCAAGACTGTCTATTACACTTATCTGCTTTTCTCTATATATAGAATATTTCATGCTTCTACACTGCAAGACGGCGTACCGTTTCGGCTTTGAGAAGCCTCATCAGTGGCAGCAAAACAGTGTATGCACATGATAAACATACTATATATAGATAAAAGAAGAAAGAATTCACTATTTGCTAATTGTATGACGTAGCTTGCGCTTTCGAAGTCAATGCAATGCGGTAAATTCTTTTCAGTGTAAAAGACATCAGCGGGATCACTAAATGACCAATATAATTGATTACAAAACAAAATGCACTGCCGCTTGGGATCCTTGCAGGACCAATACATAAATAAAAGATTTGATTCAACCAGGACTGTCTATTACACCTATCTGATTTTCTCTATATATAGAGAATTTCATGCTTTTACACAGCAAGACGGCGTACCTTTTCGGCTTTGAGAAGCCTCATCAGTTGCAGCATTGCAGTGTATGTACATGAAAAACATACTATATATAGATTAAAGCAGAAAGAATTCAGTATTTGCTAATTGAATCAAGTAGCTTGCTCTTTCGAAGTCGATGCAATGCAGTGAATTCTTTTCAGTGTAATAGACATCAGCGAGATAACTAAATGATTAATATAATAAATTACAAAGGAAACAGCACCGCGGCCTGGGATCCTCGCAGGACCAAAATATAAATAACAGGTTTGATTCAATTAGGACTGTCTATTACACCTATTTTTTTTCTATATATATAGAGAATTTTATGCTTCTACACAGCAAGACGGCGTACCGTTTGGCTTTGAGAAGCCTTATCAGTTGCAGCAATACAGTGTATGCACATGAAAAACATACTATATATCGATGAAAGCAGAAAGAATTCACTATTTGCTAATTGCATGACGTAGCTTGCGCTTTCGAAGTCAATGCAATGCAGTGAATTCTTTTTAGTGCAAAAGAAATCAGCGGGATCACTAAATGACCAATATAATAGATTACAAAAGAAACAGTACCGCCGCCTTGGATCGTCGCAGGACCAATAAATAAATAAGAAATTTGATTCAACCAGGACAGTCTATTACACCTATATACTTTTCTCTTATATAGAAAAATTTATGCTTCTACACTGCAAGACGGCGTACCGTTTCGGCATTAAGAAGCCTCATCAGTTGCAGCAATACAGTGTATGCACATGAAAAAACTACTATATATAGATTAAAGCAGAAATAATTCACTATTTGCTAATTGCATGACGTAGCTTGCGCTTTCGAAATCAATGCAATGCAGTGAATTCATTTCAGTGTAATAGACATCACGGGGATAACTAAATGACCAATATAATAGATTACAAAGGATACAGCGCCGCCGCTTGGGATCCTCGCAGGAACAATATATAAATAAAATGTTTGATTAAACCAGAATTGTCTATTACACCTATCTGCTTTTCTCTATATATAGAGAATTTCATGCTTCTACACTGCAAGACCAGGTAGCGTTTCGGCTTTGAGAAGCCTCATCAGTTGCAGCAATACAGTGTATGCACATGAAAAACATACTATATATTGATTAAAGCAGAAATAATTCACTATTTGCAAATTGCATAACGTAGCTTGCGCTTTCGAAGTCAATGCAATGCAGTGAATTATTTTCAGTGTAACAGACATCAGCGGGATCACTAAATGACCAATATAATAGATTACAAAGAAACAGCACCGCCGCCTAGGATCCTCGCAGGACCAATATATAAAAATAAGGTTTGATTCAACCAGGACTGTCTATTACACCTATCTGCTTTACTCTATACATAGAGAATTTCATGCTTCTACACTGCAAGACTGCGTACCGTTTCGGCTTTGAGAAGCCTCATCAGTTGCAGCAATACAGTGTATGCAAATGAAAAACATACTATATATAGATTAAAGCAGAAAGAATTCACAAATTGCTAATTCCATAACGTAGCTTGCGCTTTCAAAGTCAATGCAATGCAGTGAATTCTTTTCAGTGTAATAGACATCAGCGGGATTAGTATTTGACCAATATAATAGATTACAAAGGAAACAGCACCGCAGCTTGTGATCCTCGCAGGACCAATATATAAATAAAATGTTTAGTTCAACCAGGACTGTCTATTACACCTATCTGCTTTTCTCTATATATAGAGAATTTCATGCTTCTACACTGCAAGACGGCGTACCGTTTCGGCTTTAAGAAGCCTCATCAGTTGCAGCAGGACAGTGTATGCAAATGAAAAACATACTATATATAGATTAAAGCAGAAAGAATTCACAAATTGCTAATTCCATAACGTAGCTTGCGCTTTCGAAGTCAATGCAATGCAGTGAATTCTTTTCAGTGTAATAGACATCAGCGGGATCACTAAATGACCAATATAATAGATTACAAAGAAAACAGCGCCGCCGCATGGGATCCTCGCAGGACCAATATATAAATAAAATGCTTGATTCAACCAAGACTGTCTATTACACCTATCTGCTTTTCTCTATATAAAGAGAATTTCATGCTTCTACACTGCAAGACGGCGTACCGTTTCGGCTTTGAGAAGCCTCATCAGTTGCAGCAATACAGTGTATGCACATGAAAAACATACTAAATATCGATGAAAGCAGAAAGAATTCACTATTTGCTAATTGCATGACGTAGCTTGCGCTTTCGAAGTCAATGCAATGCAGTGAATTCTTTTTAGTGCTATAGACATCAGCGGGATCACTAAATGACCAATATAATAGATTACAAAGGAAACAGCACCGCCGCCTGGGATCCTCGCAGGACCAATATATAAATAAAAGGTTTGATTCAACCAGGACAGTATATTACACCTATCTGCTTTTCTCTAAATGTAAAGAATTTCATGCTTTTACACTGCAATACGGCGTACCGTTTCGGCTATGAGAAGCCTCATCAGTGTCAGCAATACAGTGTATGCACATGAAAAACATACTATATATAGATTAAAGCAGAAAGAATTCACTATTTGCTAATTGCATGACGTAGCTTGCGCTTTCGAAGTCAATGCAATGCAGTAAATTCTTTTCAGTGCAATAGACATCAGCGGGATCACTAAATGACCAATATAATAAATTACAAAGAAAACAGCACCGCCGCCTGGGATCTTTGCAGGACCAATATATAAATATAAGGTTTGATTCAACCAGGACTGTCTATTACACCAATCTGCTTTTCTCTTTATATAGAGAATTTCATGCTTCTACAAAGCAAGACGGCGTAACGTTTCGGCTTTGAGAAGTCTCATCAGTTGCCGCAATACAGTATATACACATGAAAAACATACTATATATAGATAAAAGCAGAAAGAATTCACTATTTGCTAATTGCATGACGTAGCTTGCGCTTTCGAAGTCAATGCAATGCAGTGAATTCTTTTCAGTGTAAAAGACATCAGCGGGATCACGAAATGACCAATATAATAGATTACAAAAGAAACAGTACCGCCGCCTTGGATCGTCGCAGGACCAATAAATAAATAAGAAATTTGATTCAACTAGGACTGTCTATTACACCTATCTACATTTCTCTTATATAGAAAAATTCATGCTTCTACACTGCAAGACGGCGTACCGTTTCGGCTTTAAGAAGCCTCATCAGTTGCAGCAATACAGTGTATGCACATGAAAAACATACTATATATAGATTAAAGCAGAAAGAATTCACTATTTGCTAATTGCATGACGTAGCTTGCGCTTTCGAAGACAATGCAATGCAGTGAATACTTTTCATTGTAATAGACATCAGCAGGATCACTAAATGACAAATATAATAGATTACAAAGGAAACAGCACCGCCGACTGAGATTCTCGAAGGACCAATATATAAATAAAAGGTTTGATTCAACCAAGACTGTCTATTACACCTATTTGCTTTTCTCTATATATAGAGAATTTCATGCTTCTACACTGCAAGACGGCGTACCGTTTCGGCTTTGAAAAGCCTCATCAGTTGCAGCAAAACAGTGTATGTACATGAAAAACATACTATATGTTGATTAAAGCAGAAATAATTCACTATTTGGAAATTGCATAACGTAGCTTGCGCTTTCGAAGTCAATGCAATGCAGTGAATTATTTTCAGTGTAATAGACATTAGCGGGATCACTAAATGACCAATATAATAGATTACAAAGAAACAGCACCGCCGCCTAGGATCCTCGCAGGACCAATATATAAATAAATAGTTTGATTCAACCAGGAATGTCTATTACACCTATCTGCTTTTCTCTATATAAAGAGAATTTCATGCTTCTACACTGCAAGACTGCGTACCGTTTCGGCTTTGAGAAGCCTCATCAGTTGCAGCAATACAGTGTATGCAAATGAAAAACATACTGTATATAGATTAAAGCAGAAAGAATTCACAAATTGCTAATTCCATAACGTAGCTTGAGCTTTCGAAGTCAATGCAATGTAGTGAATTCTTTTCAGTGTAATAGACATTAGCGGGATCACTAAATGACAAATATAATAGATTACAAAGGAAACAGCACCGCCGCCTGGGATCCTCGCAGGACCAATATATAAATAAAAGGTTTGATTCAACCAAGACTGTCTATTACAACTATTTGCTTTTCTCTATATATAGAGAATTTCATGCCTCTACACTGCAAGACGGCGTACCGTTTCGGCTTTGAGAAGCCTCATCAGTTGCAGCAATACAGTGTATGCACATAAAAAACATACTATATATAGATTAAATCGGAAATGATTCAATATTTGCTAATTGCATGACGTAGCTTGCGCTTGCGAAGTCAATGCAATGCAGTGAATTCTTTTCAGTGTAAAAGACATTAGCGGGATCACTATTTTACCAATATAATAGATTACAAATGAAACAGCACCGCAGCCTGTGATCCTCGCGGGACCAATATATAAATAAAATGTTTAGTTCAACCAGGACTGTCTATTACACTTATCTGCTTTTCCCTATATATAGAGAATTTCATGCTTCTACACTGCAAGTCGGCGTACCGTTTCGGCTCTGAGAAGCATTATCAGTTGCAGCAATACAGTAAATGCACATGAAAAACATACTGTATATACATTAAAGCAGAAATAATTCAATATTTGCTAATTGCATGACGTAGCTTGCGCTTTCGAAGTCAATGCAATGCAGTGAATTCTTTTCAGTGTAATAGACATCAGCGGGATCACTAAATGACCAATATTATAGATTACAAAGGAAACAGCACTGCCGCCTTGGATCCTAGCAGGACCAATATATAAATAAAAGATTTGATTCAACCAAAACTGTCTATTACACCTATCTGCTTTTATCTATATATAGAGAATTTCATGCTTCTACACTGCAATACGGCGTACCGTTTCGGTTTTGAGAAGCCTCATCAGTTGCAGCAATACAGTGTATGCACATGAAAAACATACTATATATAGATTAAAGCAGAAATAATTCACTATTTGCTAATTGCATGACGTAGCTTGCGCTTTCGAAGTCAATGCAATGCAGTGAATTCTTTTCAGCGTAATAAACATCAGCGGGATCACTAAATGACCAATAAAATAGATGACAAAGGAAACAGCACCGCAGCCTGTGATCCTCGCGGGACCAATATATAAATAAAATGTTTAGTTCAACTGGGACTGTCTATTACACCTATCTGCTTTCCCCTATATATAGAGAATTTCATGCTTCTACACTGCAAGACGGCGTACCGTTTCGGCTTTGAGAAGCCTCATCAGTTGCAGCAATACAGTGTATGCAAATGAAAAACATACTATATATAGATTAAAGCAGAAAGAATTCACAAATTTGCTAATTGCATGACGTAGCTTGCGCTTTCGAAGTCAATGCAATGCAGTGAATTCTTTTCAGTGTAATAGACATCAGCGGGATCACAAAATGACAAATATAATAGATTACAAAGGAAACAGCACCGCCGCCTGGGATCCTCGCAGGACCAATATATAAATAAAAGGTTTGATTCAACCAGGACTGTCTATTACACCTATCTGCTTTACTCTATACATAGAGAATTTCATGCTTCTACACTGCAAGACTGCGTACCGTTTCGGCTTTGAGAAGCCTCATCAGTTGCAGCAATACAGTGTATGCACATGAAAAACATACTATATATAGATTAAAGCAGAAAGAATTCACAAATTGCTAATTCCATAACGTAGCTTGCGCTTTCGAAGTCAATGCAATGCAGTGAATTCTTTTCAGTGTAATAGACATCAGCGGGATCACTAAATGACCAATATAATAGATTACAAAGGAAACAGCACCGCCGCCTAGGATCCTCGCAGGACCAATATATAAATAAAATGTTTGATTCAACCAGGACTGTCTATTACACCTATCTGCTTTTCTCTATATATAGAAGAATTTCATGCTTCTACACAGCAAGACGGCGTACCGTTTCGGCTTTGAGAAGCCTCATCAGTTGCAGCATTACAGTGTATGCACATGAAAAACATACTATATACAGATTAAAGCAGAAAGAATTCAGTATTTGCTAATTGAATGAAGTAGCTTGCGCTTTCGGAAGTCGATACAATGCAGTGAATTCTTTTCAGTGTAATAGACATCAGCGGGATCATTAAATGACCAATATAATAGATTACAAAGGAAACAGCACCGCCGCCTGGGATCCTCGCAGGACCAATATATAAATAAAAGGTTTGATTCAACCAGGACTGTCTATTACACCTATCTGCTTTTCTCTATATATAGAGAATTTCATGCTTCTACACTGCAAGACGGCGTACCGTTTCGGCTTTGAGAAGCCTCATCAGTTGCAGCAATACAGTGTATGCAAATGAAAAACATACTATATATAGATTAAAGCAGAAAGAATTCACAAATTGCTAATTCCATAACGTAGCTTGCGCTTTCGAAGTCAATGCAATGCAGTGAATTCTTTTCAGTGTAATAGACATCAGCGGGATCACTAAATGACAAATATAATAGATTACAAAGAAAACAGCACCGCCGCCTGGGATCCTCGCAGGACCAATATATAAATAAAAGGTTTGATTCAACCAGGACTGTCTATTACACCTATCTGCTTTTCTCTATATATAGAGAATTTCATGCTTCTACACTGCAAGACGGCGTACCGTTTCGGCTTTGAGAAGCCTCATCAGTTGCAGCAATACAGTGTATGCACATGAAAAACATACTATATATAGATTAAAGCAGAAAGAATTCACAATTTGCTAATTGCATGAACGTAGCTTGCGCTTTCGAAGTCAATGCAATGCAGTGAATTCTTTTCAGTGTAATAGACATCAGCGGGATCACTAAATGACAAATATAATAGATTACAAAGGAAACAGCACCGCCGCCTGGGATCCTCGCAGGACCAATATATAAAAAAAGGTTTGATTCAACCAGGACTGTCTATTACACCTATCTGCTTTACTCTATACATAGAGAATTTCATGCTTCTACACTGCAAGACTGCGTACCGTTTCGGCTTTGAGAAGCCTCATCAGTTGCAGCAATACAGTGTATGCAAATGAAAAACATACTATATATAGATTAAAGCAGAAAGAATTCACAAATTGCTAATTCCATAACGTAGCTTGCGCTTTCGAAGTCAATGCAATGCAGTGAATTCTTTTCAGTGTAATAGACATCAGCGGGATCACAAAATGACAAATATAATAGTTTACAAAGAAAACAGCACCGCCGCCTGGGATCCTCGCAGGACCAATATATAAATAAAAGGTTTGATTTAACCAGGACTGTCTATTACACCTATCTGCTTTACTTTATACATAGAGAACTTCATGCTTTTTCACTGCAAGACTGCGTACCGTTTCGGCTTTGAGAAGCCTCATCAGTTGCAGCAATACAGTGTATGCAAATGAAAAACATACTATATATAGATTAAAGCAGAAAGAATTCACAAATTGCTAATTCCATAACGTAGCTTGCGCTTTCGAAGTCAATGCAATGCAGTGAATTCTTTTCAGTGTAATAGACATCAGCGGGATCACTAAATGACCAATATAATAGATTACAAAGGAAACAGCACCGCCGCCTGGGATCCTCGCAGGACCAATATATAAATAAAAGGTTTGATTCAACCAGGACTGTCTATTACACCTATCTGCTTTACTCTATACATAGAGAATTTCATGCTTCTACACTGCAAGACTGCGTACCGTTTCGGCTTTGAGAAGCCTCATCAGTTGCAGCAATACAGTGTATGCACATGAAAAACATACTATATATAGATTAAAGCAGAAAGAATTCACTATATGCTAATTGCATGAAGTAGCTTGCGCTTTCGAAGTCAATGCAATGCAGTGAATTCTTTTCAGTGTAATAGACATCAGCGGGATCACTAAATGACCAATATAATAGATTACAAAGGAAACAGCACCGCCGCCTGGGATCCTCGCAGGACCAATATATAAATAAAAGGTTTGATTCAACCAGGACTGTCTATTACACCTATCTGCTTTTCTCTATATATAGAGAATTTCATGCTTCTACACTGCAAGACGGCGTACCGTTTCGGCTTTGAGAAGCCTCATCAGTTGCAGCAATACAGTGTATACACATGAAAAACATACTATATATAGATTAAAGCAGAAAGAATTCACTATATGCTAATTGCATGACGTAGCTTGCGCTTTCGAAGTCAATGCAATGCAGTGAATTCTTTTCAGTGTAATAGACATCAGCGGGATCACTAAATGACCAATATAATAGATTACAAAGGAAACAGCACCGCCGCCTGGGATCCTCGCAGGACCAATATATAAATAAAAGGTTTGATTCAACCAGGACTGTCTATTACACCTATCTGCTTTTCTCTATATATAGAGAATTTCATGCTTCTACACTGCAAGACGGCGTACCGTTTCGGCTTTGAGAAGCCTCATCAGTTGCAGCAATACAGTGTATACACATGAAAAACATACTATATATAGATTAAAGCAGAAAGAATTCACTATATGCTAATTGCATGACGTAGCTTGCGCTTTCGAAGTCAATGCAATGCAGTGAATTCTTTTCAGTGTAATAGACATCAGCGGGATCACTAAATGACCAATATAATATATTACAAAGGAAACAGCACCGCCGCCTGGGATCCTCGCAGGACCAATAAATAAATTAAAGGTTTGATTCAACCAGGACTGTCTATTACACCTATCTGCTTTTCTCTATATAAAGAGAATTTCATGCTTCTACACTGCAAGACTGCGTACCGTTTCGGCTTTGAGAAGCCTCATCAGTTACAGCAATAGTGTATGCAAATGAAAAACATACTATATATAGATTAAAGCAGAAAGAATTCACAAATTGCTTATTCCATAACGTAGCTTGCGCTTTCGAAGTCAATGCAATGCAGTGAATTCTTTTAAGTGTAACAGACATCAGCGGGATCACTAAATGACAAATATAATAGATTACAAAGAAAACAGCACCGCCGCCTGGGATCCTCGCAGGACCAATATATAAATAAAAGGTTTGATTCAACCAAGACTGTCTATTACACCTATTTGCTTTTCTCTATATATCGAGAATTTCATGCTTCTACACTGCGAGACGGCATACCGTTTCGGCTTTGAGAAGCCTTATCAGTTGCAGCAATACAGTGTATGCACATGAAAAACATACTATATATCGATGAAAGCAAAAAGAATTCACTATTTGCTAATTGCATGACGTAGATTGCGCTTTCGAAGTCAATGCAATGCAGTGAACTCTTTTCAGTGTAATAGACATCAGCGGGATCATTAATGACAATTATAATAGATTACAAAGCAAAGAGCACCGTCGCCTGGGATCCTCGCAAGATCAATATATAAAAAAAAGGTTTGATTCAACAAGGACTGTCTATTACACCTATCTGCTTTTCTCTATATATAGAGAATGTCATGCTTCTACACTGCAAGACGGCGTAACGTTTCGGCTTTGAGAAGCCACATCAGTTGCAGCAATACAGTGTATGCACATGAAAAACATACTATATATAGATTAAAGCGGAAATGATTCAATATTTGCTAATTGCATGACGTAGCTTGCGCTTGCGAAGTCAATGCAATGCAGTGAATTCTTTTCAGTGTAAAAGATATCAGCGGGATCACTATTTGACCAATATAATAGATTACAAATGAAACAGCACGGCAGCCTGTGATCCTCGCGGGACCAATATATAAATAAATTGTTTAGTTCAACCAGGACTGTCTATTACACCTATCTGCTTATCCCTATATATAGAGAATTTTCATGCTTCTACACTGCAAGACGGCGTACCGTTTCGGCTCTGAGAAGCATTATCAGTAGCAGCAATACAGTGAATGCACATGAAAAACATACTGTATATACATAAGAGCAGAAATAATTCAATATTTGCTAATTGCATGACGTAGCTTGCGCTTTCGAAGTCAATGCAATGCAATGAATTCTTTTCAGTGTAATAGACATCAGCGGGATCGCTAAATGACCAATATTATAGATTACAAAGGAAACAGCACTGCCGCCTTGGATCCTAGCAGGACCAATATATAAATAAAAAATTTGAATCAACCAAATCTGTCCATTACACCTATCTGCTTTTATCTATACATAGAGAATTTCATGCTTCTACACTGCAATACGGCGTACCGTTTCGGTTTTGAGAAGCCTTATCAGTTGCAGCAATACAGTGTATGCACATGAAAAACATACTGTATATAGATTAAAGCAGAAATAATTCAATATTTGCTAATTGCATGACGTAGCTTGCGCTTTCGAAGTCAATGCAATGCAGTAAATTCTTTTCAGTGTAATAGACATCAGCGGGATCACTAAATGACCAATATAATAGATTACAAAGAAAACAGCGCCGCCGCATGGGATCCTCGCAGGACCAATATATAAATAAAATGCTTGATTCAACCAAGACTGTCTATTACACCTATCTGCTTTTCTCTATATAAAGAGAATTTCATGCTTCTACACTGCAAGACGGCGTACCGTTTCGGCTTTGAGAAGCCTCATCAGTTGCAGCAATACAGTGTATGCACATGAAAAACATACTAAATATCGATGAAAGCAGAAAGAATTCACTATTTGCTAATTGCATGACGTAGCTTGCGCTTTCGAAGTCAATGCAATGCAGTGAATTCTTTTTAGTGTAATAGACATCAGCGGGATCACTAAATGACCAATATAATAGATTACAAAGGAAACAGCACCGCCGCCTAGGATCCTCGCAGGACCAATATATAAATAAAAGGTTTGATTCAACCAGGACAGTATATTACACCTATCTGCTTTTCTCTAAATGTAAAGAATTTCATGCTTTTACACTGCAATTTCGGCTATGAGAAGCCTCAACAGTGTCAGCAATACAGTGTATGCACATGAAAAACATACTATATATAGATTAAAGCAGAAAGAATTCACTATTTGCTAATTGCATGACGTAGCTTGCGCTTTCGAAGTCAATGCAATGCAGTGAATTCTTTTCAGTGCAATAGACATCAGCGGGATCACTAAATGACCAATATAATAAATTACAAAGAAAACAGCACCGCCGCCTGGGATCTTTGCAGGACCAATATATAAATATAAGGTTTGATTCAACCAGGACTGTCTATTACACCAATCTGCTTTTCTCTTTATATAGAGAATTTCATGCTTATACAAAGCAAGACGGCGTAACGTTTCGGCTTTGAGAAGTCTCATCAGTTGCCGCAATACAGTATATACACATGAAAAACATACTATATATAGATAAAAGCAGAAAGAATTCACTATTTGCTAATTGCATGACGTAGCTTGCGCTTTCGAAGTCAATGCAATGCAGTGAATTCTTTTCAGTGTAAAAGACATCAGCGGGATCACGAAATGACCAATATAATAGATTACAAAAGAAACAGTACCGCCGCCTTGGATCGTCGCAGGACCAATAAATAAATAAGAAATTTGATTCAACTAGGACTGTCTATTACACCTATCTACATTTCTCTTATATAGAAAAATTCATGCTTCTACACTGCAAGACGGCGTACCGTTTCGGCTTTAAGAAGCCTCATCAGTTGCAGCAATACAGTGTATGCACATGAAAAACATACTATATATAGATTAAAGCAGAAAGAATTCACTATTTGCTAATTGCATGACGTAGCTTGCGCTTTCGAAGACAATGCAATGCAGTGAATACTTTTCATTGTAATAGACATCAGCAGGATCACTAAATGACAAATATAATAGATTACAAAGGAAACAGCACCGCCGACTGAGATCCTCGAAGGACCAATATATAAATAAAAGGTTTGATTCAACCAAGACTGTCTATTACACCTATTTGCTTTTCTCTATATATAGAGAATTTCATGCTTCTACACTGCAAGACGGCGTACCGTTTCGGCTTTGAGAAGCCTCATCAGTTGCAGCAATACAGTGTATACGTACATGAAAAACATACTATATGTTGATTAAAGCAGAAATAATTCACTATTTGGAAATTGCATAACGTAGCTTGCGCTTTCGAAGTCAATGCAATGCAGTGAATTATTTTCAGTGTAATAGACATTAGCGGGATCACTAAATGACCAATATAATAGATTACAAAGAAACAGCACCGCCGCCTAGGATCCTCGCAGGACCAATAAATAAATAAAAGTTTGATTCAACCAGGAATGTCTATTACACCTATCTGCTTTTCTCTATATAAAGAGAATTTCATGCTTCTACACTGCAAGACTGCGTACCGTTTCGGCTTTGAGAAGCCTCATCAGTTGCAGCAATACAGTGTATGCAAATGAAAAACATACTGTATATAGATTAAAGCAGAAAGAATTCACAAATTGCTAATTCCATAACGTAGCTTGAGCTTTCGAAGTCATTGCAATGTAGTGAATTCTTTTCAGTGTAATAGACATTAGCGGGATCACTAAATGACAAATATAATAGATTACAAAGGAAACAGCACCGCCGCCTGGGATCCTCGCAGGACCAATATATAAATAAAAGGTTTGATTCAACCAAGACTGTCTATTACACCTATTGCTTTTCTCTATATATAGAGAATTTCATGCTTCTACACTGCAAGACGGCGTACCGTTTCGGCTTTGAGAAGCCTCATCAGTTGCAGCAATACAGTGTATGCACATGAAAAACATACTATATATAGATTAAAGCGGAAATGATTCAATATTTGCTAATTGCATGACGTAGCTTGCGCTTGCGAAGTCAATGCAATGCAGTGAATTCTTTTCAGTGTAAAAGACATTAGCGGGATCACTATTTTACCAATATAATAGATTACAAATGAAACAGCACCGCAGCCTGTGATCCTCGCGGGACCAATATATAAATAAAATGTTTAGTTCAACCAGGACTGTCTATTACACTTATCTGCTTTTCCCTATATATAGAGAATTTCATGCTTCTACACTGCAAGTCGGCGTACCGTTTCGGCTCTGAGAAGCATTATCAGTTGCAGCAATACAGTAAATGCACATGAAAAACATACTGTATATACATTAAAGCAGAAATAATTCAATATTTGCTAATTGCATGACGTAGCTTGCGCTTTCGAAGTCAATGCAATGCAGTGAATTCTTTTCAGTGTAATAGACATCAGCGGGATCACTAAATGACCAATATTACAGATTACAAAGGAAACAGCACTGCCGCCTTGGATCCTAGCAGGACCAATATATAAATAAAAGATTTGATTCAACCAAAACTGTCTATTACACCTATCTGCTTTTATCTATATATAGAGAATTTCATGCTTCTACACTGCAATACGGCGTACCGTTTCGGTTTTGAGAAGCCTCATCAGTTGCAGCAATACAGTGTATGCACATGAAAAACATACTGTATATAGATTAAAGCAGAAATAATTCAATATTTGCTAATTGCATGACGTAGCTTGCGCTTTCGAAGTCAATGCAATGCAGTGAATTCTTTTCAGCGTAATAAACATCAGCGGGATCACTAAATGACCAATAAAATAGATGACAAAGGAAACAGCACCGCAGCCTGTGATCCTCGCGGGACCAATATATAAATAAAATGTTTAGTTCAACTAGGACTGTCTATTACACCTATCTGCTTTCCCCTATATATAGAGAATTTCATGCTTCTACACTGCAAGACGGCTTACCGTTTCGGCTTTGAGAAGCCTCATCAGTTGCAGCAATACAGTGTATGCAAATGAAAAACATACTATATATAGATTAAAGCAGAAAGAATTCACAAATTGCTAATTCCATATCGAAGCTTGCGCTTTCGATTCAATGCAATGCAGTGAATTCTTTTCAGTGTAATAGACAACAGCGGGATCACAAAATGACAAATATAATAGATTACAAAGGAAACAGCACCGCCGCCTGGGATCCTCGCAGGACCAATATATAAATAAAAGGTTTGATTCAACCAGGACTGTCTATTACAACTGACTGCTTTACTCTATACATAGAGAATTTCATGCTTCTACACTGCAAGACTGCGTACCGTTCCGGCTTTGAGAAGCCTCATAAGTTGCAGCAATACAGTGTATGCAAATGAAAAACATACTATATATAGATTAAAGCAGAAAGAATTCACAAATTGCTAATTCCATAACGTAGCTTGCGCTTTCGAAGTCAATGCAATGCAGTGAATTCTTTTCAGTGTAATAGACATCGGCGGGATCACAAAATGACAAATATAATAGATTACAAAGGAAACAGCACCGCCGCCTAAGATCCTCGCAGGAACAATATATAAATAAAATGTTTGATTAAACCAGAATTGTCTATTACACCTATCTGCTTTTCTCTATATATAAAGAATTTCATGCTTCTACACAGCAAGACGGCGTACCGTTTCGGCTTTGAGAAGCCTCATCAGTCAGCATTACAGTGTATGCACATGAAAAACATACTTTATACAGATTAAAGCAGAAAGAATTCAGTATTTGCTAATTGAATGAAGTAGCTTGCGCTTTCGAAGTCGATACAATGCAGTGAATTCTTTTCAGTGTAATAGACATCAGCGGGATCACTAAATGACCAATATAATAGATTACAAAGGAAACAGCACCGCCGCCTGGGATCCTCGCAGGACCAATATATAAATAAAAGGGTTGATTCAACCAGGACTGTCTATTACACCTATCTGCTTTTCTCTATACATAGAGAATTTCATGCTTCTACACTGCAAGACTGCGTACCGTTTCGGCTTTGAGAAGCCTCATCAGTTGCAGCAATACAGTGTATGCAAATGAAAAACATACTATATATAGATTAAAGCAGAAAGAATTCACAAATTGCTAATTCCATAACGTAGCTTGCGCTTTCGAAGTCAATGCAATGCAGTGAATTCTTTTCAGTGTAATAGACATCAGCGGGATCACAAAATGACAAATATAATAGTTTACAAAGAAAACAGCACCGCCGCCTGGGATCCTCGCAGGACCAATATATAAATAAAAGGTTTGATTTAACCAGGACTGTCTATTACACCTATCTGCTTTAC
>WNNJ02001623.1:0-45305 GCA_012934845.2 Pomphorhynchus laevis | reverse complement strand
TAGGATCTTGTCAACAATACAACCCGCCATATTTAGGGCAAACCTCGAGGTCTCTCGCACGTAGGCTGTCTACGTCGATCACAATGAAGTTCAGGAACATTGCTAACGGAGTAATATCCCACACGTTAACACATGTCAGCGCGGAGTATTTCGAATACACCATATACTGCGGCAGAGTGACATGCAATGCAAAATGTATCATCATCAAACAGCGCTTAATCGGTAAAATGCACACGGAACGCCCTTATGCTGCAATGAAGAAACACCGTTTATCTGAAGAAGCTCTCGAACAGAACGAAACGTTTCAAAGGAATACTCTGCAGTTGTCTCTGGTTTTTCCTTAATGCGAAGCAACTATTGTGCCGTATCTTCATTTGAGAATCCAAGATGTTGGTAGAAAGAACTCAAGAATATATATATAATTTTATATCTGGATGTGTTATATATGTTTGGATGTTTTAAGGATTCTGTAGCTGGTTTTCAATGCGAAAGTCACCTCGTGTGACCTAGCAACTATTCGTTACATAAATAAGAATCCATCAAAGGATCACCAGTCCCGATTCCAATCGATCTTCATGATCTCAAACGGTAAAATCTATAATAAGCATGCCAGAGAAGCATCTCGGACAATGCAGTTTCTGGATATCATGATGGAAGGTTTCATATACTGTGTGAAATCTGGTAATCCTGGATTCGTAGCCTAGCAGTCAAGAGCGCAAGCCAAGTACGGAGAGCGACAGCTCGAATCTCGGATAAGTCAAATTTCAAAAGGCGAAGAGTTGGTAGTCAGCCTTCTGACGAGCCCGGGGCTACCAACATGTGGCAAAAAGCGGGCGAAACAAAACGGTTGTGGCAATGGCGCCGTTAGTAGTCAGGGTGTATGGAATTGGATATCATGAAGGAAGGATTCTGTAGCTGGTTTTCAATGCGAAAGTCACCTCGTGTGACCTAGCAACTATTCGTTACATAAATAAGAATCCATCAAAGGATCACCAGTCCCGATTCCAATCGATCTTCATGATCTCAAACGGTAAAATCTATATATATATATATATATATATATATATATATATATATATATATATATATATATATATATATATATATATATATATATATATATATATATATATATATTATAATATATATAATATATATTCCGCGTCACACGAGGTGACGCGAAAGTCACCTCGTGTGACCTAGCAACTATTCATTATATATATATATATATATATATATATATATATATATATATATATATATCTCACCAAGTGTCTTACAGGTATTATTCCCTTTCACCATAACCTTGTCTCCTGTTTGGCTTGAGACAACTGCGTTCGTATCATTTATAAAAGGGAATGTATTGCACCGATCATCACCGCATTAGCGACATCATTTCACTATTTTCCCCTTTATAGCTTGAATTGATAACCTCACCAAGAGTGATGACAATTTTCTGAACGCGCGAAAGACTATAAGCGGCCTAATCGTGTCCGGCGATATGTAACTTCTCAACGTATTTCTTTCTTCAGCGTAGCTAAGTGAGGATGGTACTCCGTCACTTCTTGAGGTTTTATTGTCTTATCTCTCGCATGTGTGTTAAGTTTATTTGATCTAGACATCCTTCTCACCACCTCTATCTGTCGTCTAATCACGTCACGGCGATACCCTCTTTTCTCAAATTGCACTATTATCTCTTTTATAATTCTTTCAAAGTATGTTGGCCATGTACAAGCGCGCTTTATTCTAAGTACCTTGTTGTATATGATGTTACGTTTGAGGGATTGTGGATGACAGCTGTTTACGTGTAGATACATCGGCAATGCTTCGGGTTTTTTTATAAAACTTCGTACCAAACGATTTACCTTTTCGAAACACCGTCATGTCAAGAAAGTTGACTGCTACACCATGTTTAAAAGTGAGCTGTAGAGGGGCTAATTTGTTAAACGCTGCCTGGAAGTTTATTAGTGTCTTGTCGTCTACGTGCTACACAAAGATGTTGTCAATGTATCTTACAAAACCCAAGGGATGTACTTCACTGTCTGCCGACCATAGCTTTTCTAACATACCCATGCATATGATCACAAGAGTCGGATCAAATGGTGTTCCCATGGCTGTCCGTCCTTTTGTAAATAGAAGCCATTTGCAAACGTCGGATGAATATTCTCTAATATTATCGTAGATTATTTTACTATAAGATCTTTCTTGGCTTGGGAATAAGATGACATCTCAAGTATTTGTGTTATGGCTTCCAGTGCACCTCGAGTTGGAATATTAGTGTACAGACTTGTTACATCAGCTGTAACCAAAATCGCATTCTCTGGCAAAGCCTTAGGTTCTCTTTCAACTCTCTGGATGAACTCAATTGAAGAATTGAGATGTGCTGGTACGAACTTCAGTAGCGGCTTTAGAAGTGAATGCACATGTCGTGATAGCAGCTCTGTCGGTGTTCCCAAACATGACTCTATCGGCCTACCTACGTATGGGCGTTTTGCCTTGTGTACTTTTGGTAGAATATATAATGTACCAAATACATTTTATACCTTAGCCTTCTACCAGATAGAAGGCTAAGGTCAGAAGCACCTCCCGAATTCCACTGAAGGATATTCAGTGAAAAAGGTTCTTGAATACTTTGCATTGTGTTAAGTTAGCTGAAGTGGGATGCCTCCTCCTAGTCCGAACGGGATGTTAGAATGTTGCCCTTTTTACACCTAGCCAGACACGTTAGAGACACTTGCCACGGGCTTTATCATCATTTTTCGTCGTGACCCCGTCTAATAATCTCTAGAGGTTTACATTCTGCTTGGCAATTGTAATAGGAAGCAATGTCTTGGAAGAGGAGGTGAATCTTCTCTTAGAGTTCATACTTTAAGAATTTAATTTTGCTATCCTCTTTTAAGATTTAGCATCAGGAATAGAGATTATAGACGGCTTAGAGGGTGTATTTGCCAAACTGGTAATCAGTAATTTAATCGATCCAGTTGTTTCACGTTGAAGTGTTCTAAAGATGTTGATCATTTTGTTCATATTAGGTACAGATGATTGGACACCGAATTTGCTGTTGCGGGGAAGAGTAGACATTATTCTTTACTGTATGTCTTCTCACATAGTCCTTGAATGCTGAACATCTTCTTGACCACGCAGGATGTTCAAATCCGCAATTCGTGCTTACCACAGGTAGAGTTCCAGTGTCTCTACATGTGACACTTGTTACAATGTGGAAATGCAAGGTTGTCCGTACTTGCAATTGTAAAGTTTAGATTGCAACCTATAAAAGGATTGGATGCTGCATTAGACAGGAGATGGGCATTGCCCTCTTCAATATTTGCGAATGCAATGGAAAGTGTTAATCGTCTTTCGTTTTAATAAATTCAATGTTTTGAAAGGAATAACGCTTTTCAAGCTTTGCGATATCTTCTTTTTCTCGACCGGGGATATTATTAGTAATCTTTGCTGACGACATAATTGGCTTTGACACAAGAGTTCCTTTATACGAACAATTTTCTTTGAAAAACTTAGCAAAATAAGTGGCTTGGTCCGAAGATACGAAGGATATCCTGTAGTACTTATTAATTAATCACTCTTGCAGAGTTAATCATAACACTGCTAGGTTGTGTATTTATAAATTTTCTCAGAAATTCATTAAAATACTGTTTTTTTTTGCATTGCAATTGTGGGTTAATGTTAATCAGATTAACGAGTTTCTTAATCGGAGAAAGTTCATCCATTTCACGAAAAATTCTTAACAGAAAAATTCTTAACCTTTATTTCTTCAGTTTTAATATTTGTTAAATCCTTTAATCGTCCGAACATAATTTTACTTTGATATAAAGTAAATTGATTTATTGCTTATCTTGTTAATTTCCTACAATAGAACTATCTTTCGTATACTATTTATATTCGATAATATTTTACTATAATATCACATTAACTTAGTTTTATCATTTACATTTTAGTTTAACGTTAATATTTTATTATCATAAAATAATAATCATGATAACCCTTACGGATGATTATTAAAAAATAATCATCCGTAAGGGTTATACTAGAATTGATAGTTGTTCACTAATTTTCGATTTTTTTATCTGTCTTTCTCACTATAAATGTTGCACCAGAAAGTACACAAATATCATAAATATCAGCATTGCTTTCTCTTTGATAATGTATGTTCTGTGTTTTATTAGCAAAATTATATTTGCTATGATGTGTGATTTATAAAAGCTTCGAACGAATTCAACATTCATTATAATGAATGTTGAATTCATTAACATTCATTAACATTCGGTAAGTGTAATACTAGAATCGCTCGTTACACTCTTATTTACGATGTTTTACTTCTTTTGTTTGCTAATAATTAAACATTGTTACAGTCTCATTTTATGAATTCTTTACTTCTTTCTCACTAGAAATATTGTTCCAGAAAGCATCCAAATATCATAAATACCAGCATTGCTTTCTCTTTGATAATGTCGGTTCTGTATTTAATTTCCCCATCAAATTGATATTTGTTTATCAGCGTGATTTATCTAAGCACACTTCTTGTTTTTATGACTTCGGAAGAATTCAAAATAAAATATCGACAGGTTTCTGTCAATTAAGATTATATAAATAAATTCATCGCTTTTGCTAATTTTCTTTATCTAAAAAATATAAAATAATCGTCATCACAGATTACAGTCATAAATAGTTCCTCCCTCTGTGATTTTATTAGGAAGCAAATCGAATTATTTTCCGTGCTGTTATGACATTGATTATTGACAAATACAGATATTTTGTATTTGAGATGTTAAAGTATGCATTTTGATTTCGTTTATTTTAATTATTCTGCGCATTTTAAATGTATGCGCTTTAAAATGTTAAAATTCTTTGTTCTTTAATTGAAAATATGTGTATACGAGTTCAGGGATACATAGATGTAATAATAAATCAAACGAATAAAAGTTGAATATACATATCAGGCCAAATAAGTAGCGAGTCCATGGTTAATAAGTTACAAAACAGCCTATATATGTATTATAAGAAGTGTCTGATTTAACATACTTTATGTTATAGAAATTTACATGCCATTGTTTTGCTAAAGTTGCTTTCAAATAAACCAAAAACCAAAATGATGCTAAAATGTGATCAAATAATGACAGCTATTATAGTTCTATCTTATAAAAAAGAACAGAAGCGTTTGACAATATTAAAATGAATTCAAAATAAGCAAAAGTTTATGCCTATTTAAGTGCATGCTCGTTTTCATTAACAAAAACTGATGAACGATTTTTAATCTTCGTCTTTCTCACTAGAATTGTTGCACTGGAAAATACACAAATATCATAAATTTCAGCATTGCATGTTCAGTCATAACATGTTCAGTCATATTAACAGTCATAAATGGTTCGTATGTATTTATGATATATTCAAAATATATCGTAATTTCCTCATTTTAAGATTTCTCATTAAAAATGTTGCGTCAGAAAGTACACAAATATCATAAATACCAGCAATGCATACTCTTTGATAAAGTCTGTCCGGTATTTTATTTTATTAGCAAAATTAAATTTGCTTACCATGTGTGATTTATCCACGCTTTAGAAGAATTTAACATTCGAAAGAATTCAAAATAAAATTATCGACAAAACTTTTGCCAACTAAGATCAGACAAATGAATTCATGGATTTTGTACACTTTCCTTATCTATAAAAATGTAATAATCGTCGTCGCAGATTACAGTCATAAAATGTTCATGGGTGTTTGATCTTATAAGAAAGCAAATCGAGCTATTTTCTACATATTTTGATTTCGTTTACTTTCATTATTCTGCGCATATTAAAATTATGCGCTTTAAAATTTTAAAATTTATTTTTTAATTTACCGTGTATATAATAAAAAATAGTAAAATATGTTTGTTAGAATATGAAACATCGATAAGGGTGATACTAGAATCGCTTGTTATACTCTAATTTTACGAATTTTATCTACGTTTTACTAGAAATGTTGTTCCAGAATTTTTTAATACTAATTTACCTAATACTATTAACCGTTAATATTATATTTTACTATTACATCGCATTGACTTAGATTAAGTTCTTACTTTGAAATTTTCCTTAATATTATTGACAAAAATTAGTATTATCTAACACTGGTCTTATGATAGCATCTAGGTGAATGCGGATGTTCAGAGTATGTACACCTACATTCCTACATTAACGGTTCTGAAAACCTTTTTTCAAGTGTTGGAAATAATGCGTGATTTATCCAAGCTTCCAAATAATACCTGTAACATTATCGATAAAAATCAGAATTATCTATAAAGGTTGGTAAAATATTAAACATCGGTAAGAGTGATACTAGAATCGCTCGTTACACTCTCATTTTATGATATTTTACTTCGTTCTCACTATAAATATTGTACTAGAAAGCATCTAAATATCATAAATATCAGCATTTCTTGCTCTTTGATAAAGCCTGTTCCTTATTTTATGTTTTCATCAAATTGATATTTGCTCAGGGCGTGATTTATCGAAGCACACTTCTTGTTTTTATTCAAAAGAATTCAAAATAAAATATCGACAAGTTTCTGTATTTAATGATTTAATTATTTATTTAATTATTATGTATTTAATGATTTATTTTCTGATTTAATTCTGTATTTAATCATCATTGTAAACAATGATGCCATTGTTTACAATATATGGTATGAAACTTTTGAATTTAGATAAAAACTTATAATTTGATGACCAGGGCACATTGTCAAATTCTTGTATGTACCTTGGGTAGCGTAAAGAACTATCTTAATTATGTTTTTTTTTATAATTTTAGCTTGTTCGTGCTATGTCCATACAAATTGTACAGCACTGGTAAAGGTTATTTTTAATAGCATATAGGGTTGTCGAGCAAAAAATCAAAACAAACATTTCAAGCAGACGGTATTTATGTCTGTTGATAAAACGGCATTCCGCGTATAGAGTGTATTGCAGTAACCGTAATGCCACTTTCTATAGTGATGTTACCACGTTTGTAACAACGCGTGTGTTCATGGTACCGCCACATGGTATCAGCTACACTGTTGCCATTGGAAGTCTGTCGGCAATATGTCACATTTTTCCTTACTAACATTAGACTCGACCGAAGCGGTTAGGTTTCTTTCAACCCGCGAACCTCGCATTAGGTTAGCATTAACCTTGAATTCTTCGACGTGATACTTTAATGAATCCACATGTTGTCAGAAGTTCATTGCTTGAATCCATCTCCTTATTCTCGTCATCTTCTTGATTCGTGTCCTTTTCATCCTACTCATTTTACTGCCATGCTTGATCCTTACTTTTTTTTTCAACATGGAAGGTGGTCTGCATGTACTTTTACATCTCGTTATTCCGTCTGAATCTTGTACATAGTCCATGCACTTCAGGCGGGCTCCCATTTTTTCTTTACCGACTTCCGATACCACACTGCATTCGCTTTCAGAAAACTACGTGGCTGACAACAACGATCATGGTACTTTTTTTGCTTTTCTTGAGAAACCTGTATGATGGTATAAAGTGATGGTTTTATTCTATCCCACAATGTGGGTAACCGGTGTTACCCACATTGTGAGATAACCGGTGTTACCCATGTTAGTAATCCATTATTGACTATGATGGTGAAATCTCAGTTGACGTGTGGACTGAATTTCTATAGGAAATCAAGAATTTCTGTAGCCTTGATGGCAACTGTTCAGTTGACGCTCGTTTTATGCTCTCTGCTTTAAAACCTGGACAAACCTATCTGCCAATCCGTTCGACCTTGAATGATATGGTGTAACTCGAATTTGTTTAATGCCGTTGTTCTTCTTAAACTTTTTGAAGGCATACGATGTGAAAAATGGACCGTTATCCGATACTACCTCCTTTGAATGTAGTATTAAATAGCTGTTTAAAATATACAGCTCAATAAATATACAAATGTATATAATATACACTATATACAGCTCAATAAAAGAGCTGTATATAGTGTGCAGGGTACAACACAACGTGATATATCATATCTTCCAACTGCATCATCACGTAACATAGGATAAAAAGTAGCGTAAGTAATAGACGCTTCAATGAGAAACTCTCTATCTAATGTTATCGTTATTTGGCTCTTCAAGAATCCCCAAATACTAGATCGTCGCATTACTTGCCAAAGACTAGAATAAACAGAATCTTGACTTCTCTGTAAGCACACGTCAAAGCCACAAGGTCGCGTTGTCAAAATACGTAGGGGCACCCGATGATAAAGCGGGTTTACTCTTCATTACTATTATTAGAAGCACTGGGTATTAATATTTTGGGCGTTTTGGGAAGTTGGTAGAATCTTCCTGACTAAGGATTGCTTCCAAACAACCTTTTATGTGTTTTTGTTCTGTAAAATGATTGCAGATTACTTCATTAGCTCTTTTAATTCCCTTTTCATATTTGCTTTTTTTCAAAGACTTGGCACTCTCAGAGTTGAGGTGTCGTTTAACTTCATATATGTATTCAGTTCTATTCTATATAACTGCTGCTTGTAAGGGTGGCTAAAAGTTGTTTGCGATTAGTTTGTCGTGACCTAGCTTATTTCCTTCAAACATTCTTTCATTTTGGATGTAGAGCGCGTCCTTGGTAATACCGATGTTCTTATTTTCTTCGTATGCTAAAATTTTGGAACCATTGAAGTATATTTTGTGGTCAGTATTTAGCTTAAGATTCAAAATGGCTAACGATGTGCCATTACGTTTTCTTGTTGCTGTTTAATGCGTTAATTATTTAATTTTTTCGAAATTTTTTTAATAAAGTCGTAAATTGCTGGACAAGTATGTGTTTCCGGTGAATGGCAGGCAATATATAAAATCCCAGATTTCTTAATGATACTTCTTGATTAGTCTTTATATTCTAAGATCTCATATATTAGGGATTCCTCAGTTGTCAGAAACGAATGTTGGTTGCATAGTATTTTAGCTCGATGGAGACGTGTGTGCGATCGATATATTTCCAATTTAGATGTTAAAATGTTGAAAAATGAGGAATGTTGTGCTGCTATTGATATCTGATATTTTATAAACAGCCGTATGAAAACATGCTTCACTTTTTTGCTTCCACTTTTTAATTTTCTTCGAATCTTATAATTTGAATCCGTCATTGGAATTCAAGCTTTTAACTTTCATTAGTTGACCGTGTTAATAATTCTCCAGTCCAAGGTGTTTGTTAGAATTTTCATATGTTGTAATTATTACGCATTTCATAGAGTGAGATCAGGATTTTTCAATCACAGGTTCTACAGCCACATCGGTGTTTAATCGTTTGGCTTTTACGTCTGCTTTCTTATTTATTTTCTTATAAATATGAACTTATTATTTGCTCGGATATTAAAGGATTATCCAGATTGTCCAAAACATTAAGCTGCACATGATTGGCATTCATGTAGGTACATGGCATTTTTAGATTGGCGCGATATATCGTTGACATTCGGTGATACGATGACCTGTTGTTACTGGTAGCTTTCGTGTTAATCCCTAGCATCTCGAATAGAAACTCTACACATAAAACCTATATGCTGAAACCGATATTGACCCAATATATCACATTTTTAGGGCCTTCCTTGTTCACTACTACTAATTTTAGAGCTATGACTACATATCAAAGCAGTTTTCACTGTCGTTATACGCGATGCGCGACAACATATAGAGATTAATATATTGTTGCTTGATCGATTACATTCTAGAGTTTGGTTCCAAACCAAATCTTTTTATAGTTGGTGATATAAACCTAGCGACAGTAGATTGGAACACCTACACATCTTCCGTGTGTAGTCCGTCCACATCATTATTTCTTGATATGATTAACTCGCTAAACCTTACCCAACATGTTTCAAAATTTACCCGATTTTCCCAAGAAAATCAATCGCTACTTGATATTTGTCTAACATCGAATAAATACATTATACACAAAGTTACGCACTCCGATCCTTTCGGTAGGTCAGATACCTGTGTTCTCAATTTCTACTCAGATTTTACACGTCCTTCAGCTTGTAGATTACAACAGAAATCTTTAAATTATTTTAAAACTAACTTCCAACTTGTAAATAAATAGAGATATATTAATATATTTAAATATATATAATAGTAGTGCACTGATGTGCTGAGTAGACAACGGTTCAGGATTTCTTACGAAATACGGCATTTATACTAAACGCTGTTGCTTGATAGACTGGACTTCGATTCACGACTTTCAGTCACCATGTCACTTCTAGACGACCAATGAGTACCCGGCAACACTCATCAGTAGAATGAAGTACTCACTGGCCGTTTCGGTTGCCTGTGTGACATTGTGAATAAAGGCGTTTCCGACACTTAGCTTAATTGTTTGAGGCTTACGCTCTTTACCTGATCGAATTGCTGTGCGTACCATCCTTAAACACTAGGCAGAGATTGTTGCTGAATTGTCGCTGCAATCGTTGGATCCTTAATGGATACGGCAGGTATAATAGTAGTGCACGGATGTGCTGAGTAGACAACGGTCCATGATTTCTTACGAAATACGGCATTTATACTAAACGCTGTTGCTTGATAGACTGGACTTCGATTCACGACTTTCAGTCACCATGTCACTTCTAGACGACCAATGAGTACCCGGCAACACTCATCAGTAGAATGAAGTACGTGCTGGCCGTT
The DNA here is from genome assembly GCA_012934845.2 of Pomphorhynchus laevis. Taxonomy (NCBI): domain Eukaryota; kingdom Metazoa; phylum Acanthocephala; class Palaeacanthocephala; order Echinorhynchida; family Pomphorhynchidae; genus Pomphorhynchus; species Pomphorhynchus laevis. The sequence goes on along the minus strand of WNNJ02001623.1, from coordinate 34,648 downwards.
TCGGTTTCCTTTGTGACATTGTGAATAAAGGCGTTTCCGACACTTTGCTTAATTGTCTGAGGCTTACGCTCTTAACCAGATCGAATTGCTGTGCGGACCATCCTTAAACACTAGGCAGATGTTGTTGCTGAATTGTCGCTGCACTCGTTGGATCCTTAATGGATACGGAAGTTATAATAGTATTGCACGGATGTGCTGAGTAGACAATTAAAAGTTGCCTTTTTTAAAAGTTTACTTGATAGATGCTACAGTTTATCAATGGAATTTAAATAATGAAATTAAAAGGTAGTTTATTTTATAAATTGAAGAGCTTCATTATGCGCACATTTTTAATTAACATTTAAGCTTACAAACTAAGCAACAGTTCGGACAAAGACTGAAGCCAAAGAAAATGTTCGTTAGATTTCTGCATTGCTACCAATTATATTTTGAATTAATATTTTGATTGTTCTCAATACACTCCAAATAAAGGAGTGCATTGCTTCTCCAGAACACTGTTAAACGAATAGTAGATCTATCTAACATTATTACGATGTCCTAAAGTCCGCTCTTGCCAACATTTTGAATTTATATCTAGATGATAAGGCATTTCTTCAAGCAACTTTGCCAATTGACTTGGGTGGCTTAGGTTTATATCGTATTGAAGATATATTACCACATGCATATTTGTTTTCAATCGCGGACACGTAAGTTTTCGTTAAGGCATTATTCGGACCAAGTCTTGAAGCAACAAGTGGAGTAGATTGCTCGGATTTTCAAAATGGCGTGTGCAGGAGGACGGCGGTTTACGAGGAAGTGTTGCCAACGGATTTAGCAACACAACATGTAGATAAAAAAGTTTATTTACCAAAAAGTTTGTAAACTGAAATAGAGCTTTATTATGCGCACAGTTTTAAATGATAAAAACAAAGTCAATGTTCGTTAATATTGTTCGTTAGTAATAAATATTTTGATTGTCCCCAGTACACTCCAAATGAAGGAGTAATTTGTAGTCATTTTTACAGTTCCATGAATCTGTAATTATGTGGAGATTTTCACAATTTCTAAAGAATGTACAAAATAAAAATAGTGTGTAAAGTATTAACTTACATCTGGATAAGATCGACATTATCATTAGTGCTTTGTAGCCATCTTGCAAAAGCGTAGCTAAACAATGTATAAAAGCCGATATTCAAAAGTGTGTTGTTAAATAATGGCATTTATTCTCGATAATCCAGTTTTATTTGAGAAATAATGTACAAAACATCAATTTGTTTTTTCTTTGGAATAATTACAAACCTCTAATGAAAATTAGACAACAATTAGTTGTCTAAAATCATGTTCACGGTGTTGGTTCTGACTGAATTATAATTTCCGGGTATATTGTCAAACTATTAAAGGTGTAACAAACTCACGTGTACCAATTCTAAAAACTATTATAAGCATTATCACGTATACAGATCTTGTCTTCCAATCTGTACAGCCGAGGTATGCAGCTGTGCATCACGAAGCGACTGTTTCGGAAGATATGAATTGAAATACCCTAGAACACGTAGTGGTCACACCCGTCATAATGAAGTTAATAACCTAATCAAGATGGCACTTATAGCAGCCGACTTCCCCTGTCACCTGGATCCAAGTGGTCTAAGCCAAATTGAAAAAACGGCCCAACGATTGGTCTCTAATACCGTTGGAGGGCGAAAATATCTTGGTTTGGGACTTAAGCTTGCAAAAAGCCATGTTACCCGTGCCATCCATAGTGCAGGATGTCTCGACATATGCTGAAGAATTGAAAACGCACAAGTACGATTGTATTGACCATAATCAATACTAATTTGTTTCGATGGCTATCGAGACACTTGGAGCATTTGGTCCGTTGGAAAGAGATATTTGGGAAATAGACTCGGTCGGGTCAAGGTCCATTCCTAATACAGCGTATAAGTACTGTTGTTGAAAGTGGCAATGCAGTATATGTGCTGGAGTCGATCGTTGACGCGTCCGCATTCTAGACAGACTCTACAACAGAGAATTGGATAGTGTTGATGAGGGACTGCAAAGATCAACGTTTGATCGAGAACTGTCCGTTAACATTTTTGATGACGAAGAAACTACCGCTTACGAAGACCTCGCTAATATTTCAACACTGAATATCAACGGAAAAATATTTTAAACATATTTAAGCTTTTAAAAGAATGCAAAAATGAACCTAATCAGAACATACCGCTTAAGTTGTTCTCCGCTGTAAGGACAGTTTCTAGTTGAAATATCACAAAGGCTTGTAATGTAAAGTTGTCTAAACAGTGCAAATATTATTTATGCATTCTCGGTTATTGTAATAAACATATTTTCAAGCTATAAATCATGCGATGTAAAGTATCACAGCAAATGATCTGTGAAAAATTGTTTTTTATATACAATATAAGGAAGCTTCATGCGGTTTATTAGAATAATTTTTTTATTCGATTTTTTACTAGAATAAGATACTACACAACAAATCAAAAAAATCAATAGCTGGTAGGTAGAACCTGCCAACATGGGTTAGCCGATTTTACTATTCTTCTTAGTCCCCATGATGCAGCAGGTGTTTCCTCGCTGTATCGCAAATTCTATTCTTTGCTTAGTCAAAATGGTTCTCTTCGGTTCACGGTAGCTTCCGTCATTCGTCGGCCTATATATTGTAAAAAAGTCTTGGTTGACTACCAAAAGACTCCCGTCGTTTCTACGGCAATCGGTCCGAATAAGTATCGGTGCGAAATTGAAGCGTATTTGCGTCGCTTGGAAGTTTCTGCCATTGTTGTCGCTAATTCTGTCTCTACAGCAAACCGGTTTATTGCAATTAAGGCAATCGTGTCGACGCATGTACAATCCAAACACAAACTCATTCATCGGGAAAATGGAAAGGTCGTAATTCCGTCTGGACGTTTTTTGTCGTCTCTATCCAGACCTAAGGGTTCGAGCGTAGATTCGACGCCTGCTTTGCGGAGGGATCTTTTAAAATGTCATTGAGCTCTGTGTGTCTTGGCAACCTTCCTTCTGCGTATCTGCAGGATAATCTATGCAATCCAAGCTCACGAGCATATGATCCACACCCGCCTGATGTGGCTCGCAAATACGATCACTAACTCGCAAACCGATAGCGATGCGTAATGTCTCATTATCCCAGAAAGCCAAACGATAGGATAAGGACAGCCTGCAACCAGTATGCGCTTTCCTTTTGAATAGCTGCATTCAAGCGAGCCCTGCACATCTGATCAGCATTTGAATACAACTACTTATCTTCAAATCATTTAGAATGACGTTCTAGTCCTTTCGTATATCTCGGAATTCATAAAATAAATTATCAGCTCGCTGTCGCCACGCATCCAAGGCGTTTACCAACCCTGTCCAGAGGTCTAAACCGTCAATACAGACACAAATAGACGTAACTAGAATAAAATAAATAATTTGGCATTAAATATATTTTTTTAATTTAAATATTTTATTCGTATATTAAGTCTCGATTAATTGATTTCATTAATTCGTTTAGCCATTAATTTGTTGACGTGCATATTAAGTTGTTAATTGGTGTTTCTTTACGATATATTTCATTAATTTTTTGAAGATCTTTACTAGCAAAAAATGATTCACTCAGAAAATCTGTAATCTAAAAAATTACAAAATTTAAAATTGAGCAATTGCATATCTTATAATGCAGTACTTTTAACTTTACATCGGTAAAGTTTTATTTTTAGCGATTAGTTTATTGTGTCGAATGCTAAATACTAACACGATAATATGAATGCAGAGAATAGAATAAAATAATTCTGAATTTATTCATTTAGTCATTTATTTGTTAACGTGTATATAAACTTCTTATTTACTTGAAAAATTTCTTACAAAATATCTTCCTATATAGAAGATTATTCCCTCAGATATTCTGTAAAATGAAAAAAAAATAAAAAAATATAAATTGAGCAATTGCATATCTTATAATGCAGAACTTTTAACTTTATAACTATTAATATATTTATTAAAATATAAATTATAATTTAAAAATAATTTTTTTTAAATAGGTGTTGAGCTTACCTAAGATATTAAACAGTGGATTAAATATTATACTATAATATTAAATATTATACTTTATTCAGGTAAAGATATGACAGATGAAAAAATAGCAATTTGAGTTATTTATTAGTTCAAATTTAAAAACATCAACGAACTGTTGACTTACAATGGATATTCACATATTGATTCTGTAATAACATTTACTCTTCTTATCCGACTGTTTTTTCGTAGATCACTAAAGCAGAAAATCTGTTTTTAAATCTATAACCACCAATTATTTAGGAATTAATGCAAAAATAGTCTGTGATCTACTATAACGATTGCAACTATAATTATTTAACCATTTAGATGTACTTCAATTCGTTCAATTTGTTTAATCAACATACTACTTGCATAAAATTGTGAATTTTACAAACAAAAGCAGAAAAATGATAAAAAATATTTAATTAATATTAAATTAAATATTAATTTTATAAACTACAATTAAACCAGTTGTTTTAAACTCGCAAAGAATACAAAACTCAAATCTTACATTGACGGTACATTCCACGGCAAGCTGATATTGATATCTATTTCATGTAGATCTGAATTTGCTAGTATCCTAGAAAACAATAAATATTAACAGATTAAAGTGATAACATCATCATACAGCTTTTGTAATCGTGTATCAATACCAATGTCGTATCGTTGTATATTCTTCAGAGGGTTATTACTTAAATCCCTTTAAAAACATAATAAGCAACAACATGAAAAAATGTTGTTAAAGGTCAATCATCTGTCAATGTACAAGTTGTATACGCAGAACACATACGATTCGTATAATCGAAATGTAATTTGATTTCTATTAGCACAACAAATCCTACCATTCGATATGCACTTAGATTCCTATTAGCATAACACATCCTACCTTCGGATATTTCAATTTGGCTATGACGGGGATAAACACACTAACTTTAAAACGTTCCCATTGTATATTAAATACGTGCCTTCCTTATAACAGCAAAATTCATATTCCAAGCTTATTTTGGATAAACAAGTGTCAAGGCACCAATCTCTAAGACTGAATTTACCATTCTGAAAAAATATTTAATCTAGATTGTACTCTAGATTTCATTTTTAATTACTTTATATCAATTACTATATATATTGATAAATATGTTTTGCTATTGCATCAATCAATAACGATTTTAAATCAATGACGGTATTATTATGGAATCACTATTGACAAGTCTAGAAATTTTCAGAATAAAATTAGGAAAATTTAGCTTTAAATTGCTCGACTGTTAATATCGATCTGATACTTTTGTTTTCAATACAATTTAAAATATACTAGATAGCACTTACAATTCTTCCAGAAATTTCATTATTGCTGAAAAACTGACATCGATAGTATTAATCATATTTGACGAAACATTTCTAAGTAAAGTAAATATAAAGTTTCAAAGATTGAATTTGTAATACGATTTTAAAGTGCAAAGACACATATCTTGGTAAAAAGTTAATCTCTAGAAAATTGCTGGTAAAGTTAAAACCATTTCAAAAGTTTCAATTTAAAACTTGTAAAATTGATCAGTAATGTATAATTAATTCATTTTTTATCCAAGCTTGTCTTTGCATTGAAGATCGAAAGATCCTACTTAAAAACTAATACATTACATGTTGACTGCGAACTACACTAAAATGGCTTTATTACATAGACATATTATTAAAAATGTATAGGATATTTAATAAATACAAATTTAAAGCTTAGACACTGTATTTTCAAAACCAATTAGGAATATTCTGCTATCAATCAAAATACCTACAGTATTTTTGTCTCGCTTATATCTTTGCAATCAAAACCTAGGAGATCTCGCAGTAAATTGTAGGAAATATCCCTATGCAAATAAGAAAGTATTAATCTTTAACCATCGTTAAATACTTACAAAACACGTGTGAAGTAAAACATTCTGACTGCCTTTGCATTTTGAATATGATTTCCTGATAGATATCTAAGGAAAGTAAAATATAGTAGCAGATAATGCCATTTACATTAATGCCTTATTTTTATGTTTGTTTGTGTGAACTGATTTAATATAAAAAATGCCATTGGTGTATGTGCTCGAAAATATTAGATAAGCCAATTTTTTAAGAATTACCGTTTCTACTAAATACCTATTTATGATACATCATAATTTGCTAATGTTATTAATTTAACAATTTTCTGTAATTATTAAAGTCGTCAGTGATCACCGTCATCGTTTGCTTTTTGCTGCAGTAATACGCAAACTCGATACCTGAGGACGTAATTGACGATTTTGCGTTTTTTCAATTACCGCTACAATTTACAATTACTACCACATAGATTTGTACTAAACTGTCTAACGCAATGCATGAAAGTTTTCAACTTTAAGAAAATTACTGTGCCCATTGTCGCTGAGCGGAATCATTATCATTCCAGATTACTGACAAGTTACTAGCTGATATGATAAAGATCAAGAAATTAAGGGTATTGATATAGAGTGACGATAAAAATTCAATAGAGATTGATACGGTTCTGTGTAGCTAATACATTAGGGCGCTGTTTGCATTGATCTGTCATGATAAAGCCAAAGCTTTGTTCAGCAAAGTTACAGTTTTTCACTTAATCTTTGTCCCATAACTTGATGAAACAAAATCTGGTCAAGGTTACAAAAATAAAATTTGATAGTAGCAGTCAAGTTTGAGAATCCGCGAAATTCTCGCCTTTGCGACAATATGAGCCTTCGAAATGAAGTGTTTCAACTTGGGCTCAAAGGAATAAGTCCATGGGATATGCTGACGTACATGGAAATAAAGTAAATTTCAACATTAAACATCACCTCAAGTTATTGTAAAGTAAACTTGAATACTTAACTGAGGATGGCGACACCCTTGATTTTCAGAGGGTCTTTCCCAGTTCAACATCCGGTAAAATTGTGACAGTAAGTGTTTATTTTTGTTAGAATAATGCAATGATAAATTTGAATACGGTGCCAGAATATCTTTTTACAAATGTTTGCAGAATATGTATTACCATAACATTCGTTTGCGTGAATTCAAGAACGCAATATATAAAATAAGCGAATCTTTGTAAAATTATGTGATACGCTATTAAATAATGATTACTAACATTTCGTATTCAGAATTGTACTTGCACGTGAACCGAACATATTCCCATAATGAATTGCGATTCAGATATCTAAATGATAAATATGAAAAATACACGTGATCGTTTACTATATTTTTATTCTCTAATAAATATTTGATACATAAAGATATTTAATTATTACTTTAATTAAAAATATTTTAATTTAATGGAGATTTGTTATAGTTGCAAAACCGTAAAATGTTAAAAAGTTATCAACCCACGTCGGTTGACTCACTAATTTTCAATTTTGTTCAGCAAATTTATTATACTCACAGATCACATTATAATGTGTTGTATCTTGTACTTTTATAAAATTTGTAAATTTGAGAAGTATTTTTCTGAAAATTCAGAAGATTATTCAAAAAGTCACGCGATTTTTAACATTTATTTATAAATTTATATAAATTTAAAAATAAATTCTTATGTATTTCAACGCTCTTGTTCATATAATAGCAAACATAAACCACAAAAGTCTTAATCTTTATATAGAAATCCGATAATTTAATATTCCGATGGCACGCGAGAACAATTTGATTACACGTTATTTTGTATTAGTAAATTTTGATATTTATTAATTAAAAACAAAGGGTAACATGTGCGATATAATAAGTAAAATTCTTTTGATCATATACTTGAATCATATTAACTAAAATAAGTAATGTAACTTACTCTACAGCTACGATAATCTTTAACACAAATCAGAGCATTTGATTGAACGTACGATTTTCGTAAAACAAAAATATTTTAAATACAATTATCTTAATCTTTTCAAAAATTCGGATATTTAATGAGTTATGGTTTTTTAAAACTCAGAACATTTATGAACCGACTAGTAAATACTAAACCATACAGGAGAATAAAGATTAATTATCATAAGAAGAAATTGCTGATGTATTGACGCTGGTAACAGCACCTATCAAAATACATGATATACATCTTACATTGTTGTTTGGCAAATAACATCTTGCTTCATAACAGCCGTCAAAATCAAGGATAAAAATAATATTTATAATTTATTTCATTATTATTTCATGTTGTTAATATCAATATAATATGTTTTTTGATGATTATCTGGAATCAGAAAAACAAAGAAGATGACTTGAATGTTAAAAGTTAAAGATATTTTTGACGGTATAAAAATACGCAAATGATCTTATTTTGGAGAGCAGTTGATTTTAAATAAATTTACGATCATTTAAATGTAATAAAATAAAACTCACATCTTGCAAAGATTAACAATATTTTCTGGAAGACTGTCACTTGATAGATTAGTATCACTGAGGTCACTAAATTTGCAACATTAGTTAGAAAAATATGATAATTATAAGCATCTCCACATGTTAGATACAATTTAAAATGCTATTCAGTTTAATTTTTAGATTTATATTTGAAACTTAGCATATCGTGTAATATTAATAGTACTACGCTCTTACTAAATGCGAGATGTGTTATAACCGATGCGTAGAGTTTTGCCAAACAATTTGCTATATTTGATATAGTCTGAACAACTTTATTCTTTTATTTTAAGTGCAGTATAAAAATCGTTTAACTATTCTGCACAAGATGATAAGTTCACTGATCAAGATTGCATGGACTCGACTGCGCGCGTGTTAAATCGCCGGATTCCCGCCACTACAAATTCGACAGGATTTTGAAATCGGCTTATTCTGCAGCAAGTGTGCGGTCTCGCCTAGAGCCACCAGGGCTACTGCGGAACAACAATAAGCGCCCAGATAGTGGATCACTGATACCGTGGAAGGATGGAAAACTATTATTATAGGATTTTACCTGCGTGAATATTCTAGCATCAAGTTATGAAGCACTTGATGTCGTGTCCGGGGGCAGTGTAGCCGATTCAGCAGAGCTCCGTAAGCGTGAAAAATATAGCGAATAAGATAATCGACAATCCATTTTCATGCCGATTTGCCATTGTGACTGGGGTTTTGGGAAGGATACGGATTTTTTCATAAAGATGTTTGGAAACGACATTAAAAGAGCGAATGGGGAATCCTTCCATCGGCAACGCCTTAGTGCTGCAATTCAAATAGAAAACGCTGCGTGCGTTATGGAGTGCTTGAGTGACCCAGCTACGGAAAATAAGACACTGTTATGTTATGTAATAAAATATGGTTTGACAATTACATCATATTTTAATTTTAAGGTAAATCGTTTTTTTAATTACTTATAACACTTACATTTCAGTTAGGCCGGTTGAGATAGTCAAATATGTTTTGCTCGAAAGTTAAATTTTGATTATTCTCGAGATTTCTGTTTAGCATATGGAACGAATTAAATTCTTTGAATTAAAAATAACACCTACAATGTAGATAATAGTCTTGCATTTCCATCCAATAAAGCTCCACCGAAATAGACGAAACGAATTTGATTATAAGAACAGTTGCTGTTCAAATAGAGAATTGTCGTCAGTAAAAGTTGAAGAGTTTATAAAAATTACTTACAGAACACGAAGCGATGGGGTTAGCACCCATTGTATTGTAAGCAGAGTTAATTTATTATTCGAAAGGTCCCTTTTGAAAATTGGAACAAGTGTTTAAACATTTCGATTAAACATTATATAATAATATGAATAAAGGTTAATTTAAATATCCTTAATAGAGATTTTAAAGCTCATTTGAAACAGCTAGCAATGCTATTTTTTAATATTTAAATAAATATACTTACAAAACTTCTAGTATTGATTTAGACAATATTTGCGAGGTAGTTTCGTTCACATACTTAAGATATTCAATGTCGTTGAAAGACAGATTCCTACACAATTATATATTTACAATATAAACACTTGCTCTATAGCTTACAAAATTTGCAATTTTGCACATAAAAGAATGTCGTACAATTTGCTGAACTCCGTAATTCTATTAAAAGACATGTCCCTAAAAATTTCAATTTGAAGAAATCAAAAATAAATTATTCAACATTTCAACAACTGATACACATACAGCTTTGATAAACTTTTAAGGCACGACATTCTATCAATTGCGTTATCAATTTCAGATACATTAATCAATGATCTAAAAATACATTCTTTTGACTCAAGACTGATACTATATATTTCTTACAATTCTCTGAGTTTATACAGCGGGCAAATATGAGATTCCATCATATACAGGTTTGAATTATAAAGAATTCTAAATTTGAAAATAAAAGCCAGTTAAGTTGAAATACTGACTCATATTTATAACCAAACATTTTGATTTATCCCACATATTATTAATTATTGATGATTATTGTTTAATACAAAACATATATGTCCATATAAATACGACTTATTTATTTTTATAATATTATTTAAATTTTAAATAGTTGATACTGATCCATTATTGGTAAAAAATCATCGTGGCTGAATCAAAGGAAAGAGGAAATTATTTTTGATATTTCGCTAATTTCTGTTAGAATCTCCAGAAAATTACAGTAATTTTCCGTAGATGCTAACAGAAGTCAGCGAAATATCAAAAAATAATTTTTTCTTTCCATTGATGCAACTCCAATAATTAATTATTAAAATTATAATATTATTATAATATTATTAAATATTATTGAAATATTGCAAAAGTCGAGGTTTAATTAGAACATATATTTAACCTATACATGTTTGAATTATATAGAATTCTAAATTTGAAAATAAAAGCCAATTAAGTTAAAATACTGACTCATATTTATAACCAAACATTTTGATTTATCCCACATATTATTAATTATTGATGATTATTGTTTAATACAAAACATATCTGTCCATATAAAGAAAACATTTAGTCCATGTTGGTAAATAAGGAATTACAAGGTAAATCTGGATTGAAATTTTCAAGTGATTTTCATTCAAAATGTGGCTTTATGAACATAATCATTGTTCGCAAGTAGACAATAAATTAAATGATTAATATGCATTTACTATCAACATCCACATGTATTTAGAAATTCTTCAAAAGTTGATAACTTCAAAAAATTTTTGAAAGAAAATTATAAACTTACAAGCTTTTCACATTATAACGGACAATTTCGAAAATAAATAAATAACCAGTATTCCCATTGTCGATGATTTCCCTAAAAATATAAATATACAAAAGATGAATTAGCGAACATGTAAAAATATGAATTAGTTTTTATTTTTTAAATTTTAATATCTTAAATTTACGTTATTACTTTTAAAATATTACAAAAAATCATTTTCGTATATAAAATCAAAGATGATAAACAGAGTGATATTTGCTAACTTAATTCGAAACTTTTTTCGAAGTTCTCCGCATTGTGGATTCTACAAAACATTAAATCATCTACAACAAATGAATAGGTATACCAATACAAAATAGATATCATATGATAACCATCTTTTAAGTTCTCCATGTAGTTTAATTAAAACTCATTCTCATCTGTTTTTCATTTCAAATTCAGCTAAAGTAGCAAAATAGATTTGTAAGATATTAAAAGCATATTTTAATAAAAATACGCATATAATTGAAAAACAAATACTTTATTAGAAATAATTTTAAACAGCATTTATAAAACTAAATATAAAATGTTATGATATTCTCAACAAAGAATACTCACATATGCTCAACGCAAGGAAAAACGTGTTTTGCAAGAAGTTCAGTACTCGACATGCCCCAGTCAATTTTCCTGTGAAATGTATTAACCAAAAATAAGTTTTAGAAAAATAAAGTATATTAATGAAAATTTCTTAGTGATCGAACATTATTACGTACACGCTATCTATACAATAAGATAAAACAGATGTGGGTAACATCAGGCTCATGATTTTTAAAAGAGCACCGTGTCAAGAGTAGTTTTGAAACTTAGCAGCATATAAAAACACATTGGATATTCGTTTATATAATGGTCATCACATTATTGGCATTGTTTGTACAACGTGAGTAATGGTACTTGTGACATCAATGTTTTCTTAAGTTGTTCTAAATCTGTTTTACATTAAGTGCGACAATCACTTGTTTAACAATTCACTGAATATATGTTTTAATAATTTAAAAATCCCACTTTTAATAAAAGGTGTAGAGGGTCACTGCAGTGAAAATATTTTACTTCATTAAAGTTAATGCAAACACAAATATGAAAACTTTTATTTAATCAAATTGAAATATGATTCTAATTAGCAGACTTACGAGTATTTGAATTCGTTGTGTTTAGAATACATTGCCGGACATGTGTAGCCGTAGGGATTGCTAATTTACAAAAGATTACGCAAAAAATGTTGCAAACGATCAAATACAATAAGGTGTTTGAGTAAAAAGTTTATTTAGGGATTTTATATTGTACTCTAAAAATAAAGAAGTAAAATATTTAATTGATATTTAAATCTTACGGAAAAATATTAGAATAACAATTAACAATTAAGAAATAACTCGTCGAATGCATCAATTATAAAAATGTTTATCCTTCCATTGATCATTTTTTTTGTATTTTTAAACCTAAATATTTGATAACAAGAATTGAAATTCGCTGAAATTTCATTCAAATAAAAGAATATTTTCCGATGATTGAAGAAATAACATTTTAAGGTGTTAATTTTAAAATTTTATTTTGATCTTTTTTGAATTTTAAGCCGAAATATTTGATAACCAGAATTTACATTCCGCTGAAATTACGTTCAAATATGAGAAAATTTTCCGATAATTGGCGATCGAAATTCGATAAAGATTAATAGGAACACGAAGAAATAGAATTTTAAGGTGTATGATGTATACCTTTTATAAAATATATGCTGTCTTGCACGCGGGCGTCACTAATATATTGATGTTGCTTAGCCGGAAGAACTATGATGATGTTAATCTTCTTTTTAACGGATTTACTTTCAAAAAAATCTAAAATATGAAGCTTAAAATTCCGACTATCCTCATTTATTTCCATAAGCTTTTGCTCTTCTTTGATAAATTCCTTTATGAGGCGGAGTCACAAGACATTTTTACTTCCCAATCGTATCGATTTATCGAAATCGCGTTTATGGTCCAACGACATTGTTTTTGATTTATGGTCAAGCGATATTCCAATAAAGACGAAATATCACCTCGTTTCAAGACACTTTTGTTCTGGTATTGTCCTTTTGAAATACCCTGTTAAGTTCGGTCGATATATTTAGAAATATATTGGAATGGAATTTCGTAAACGACGCTCAAGTTAAATACCATATAATTTCAACCGTATCGTATAACAAAAATCACAACATTAATGTGCCCTAAATTACAAAAAATACAAGAATATGTTCAAAATATAGGCCGCGAAACTAAATATAATCGCTAACGCACGATTTAGAACTAAATTTCTGAAACATCTATGGATAGTGCCAGAGTGAGATATTCTAGGACACTGCTATGTAGCGAAGATTAGGGATTGGCAACAAATAAGCGTAAACTATAATGAGTGTAAATCAATATAGTTGCCATCGTATTATTTTAGTCTTAAATTTTACAATAAATCAGAAGTAAATACCGAGAAGATAAAGAGAAAATGTTAGGCTCTTGTGATGGTTACATCAGCGATTTCGTCTGCCGTTATGTTATAATATAGCTCTGCGCTTAGTTCAGAATATAATTTGTTCCTATAGTGTAAAAGCCCTGACTACTTCCCTGTTTCATAATTGAAGATAAACTGAACAGATGAAAAATCAGGATGCAAGCAAATATTGAGATTTTTAAAACAACGGATTGTAGAAAGGCCATTAATATTATGATAAATTTAATGGATATATGCTAGATGAACCTGATTTTAATCCATTGAACTCAATGAACATAAAATTTTAGATCAGGCGTGTTTTGAATACTTAGTTGAACATGTGAAGCCGTATCTATTGCGAATTTGCTAGATTTGTTCACAATATTATTTATATATATGAACAACAGCAATACTGTTACCTTATAATTTTATACAATTTTAAAACAACCATTTTATTGATTGAATAAAATAATTTTAATTACATGGCTTATGTTATTTTCCAAAGTATGTTAATTACTTATTTTTGAAGTTTAAGTTAAATTCAAAATATGTATTATATTTACATACAATATATTCAGAGTTAAAATATTACAATATTGTAATCAAAACGAGCGAATTTTCATGAGTGTGTTCTAGACTATCAAAATATTTAATAAATATGCAAATTGAAGAAATTAAAGTTAGTAATTTTACTGTTCTAAATCGTGAAATTAAGGAGCTTCCGCCGATGGAAAGTCTTAAAAAATTAAAACCTAATGAAAAACTTAAAAAATTCTCATGATAACACATCATGAATTCAATGACTAACACATATATAATATAAATTTTATAAAATAATTTCAAAATTTCACATGTTTAACCTGATGGTTTGTTTGCGAGCAACACGCTCAATATGTTTTCCAGGAATACACATTGAATGTAGACACCTTAAAGTAATACAAGGTTTACTCACGGCTAAAATGTCAGATCAGCTAACTGAATTTATGTATTTTATATTATTTATAAATTAAAATAATGCTAAATAAAATTTAATAAATAATACATCTTCTTAGATTGTGCATCTTCTTAGAGTCTCACTGCCACGAGTCCCTGAGCTCCTGAGGAACTTCGACTAGTTGCAGTTGCAAATTGTCAGGGAGATTCCCAACATAAATAATCGACGAGCCAATGGTTATTCAGGTGATCATGCCAATTCGTTTTGCTGGTCTCGGCTTACAGTCCACATGTGACTTCGCAGTTCCAGCCTTCTTCACCTCCTTCTTCGCCTCGATCGGAATTGTAATTGCGATTTTGGAGAAATCCGAAATCAATTCAGCACACTTTATACACGACGTTGATCATTCCATTACTTCCATTTGGCGCCATCAAACTGCATTGAGTCCACCAGAGTGTAGACAATCTCAAAGATTTTGGTTAAGCCTTCTTTATGAAAACCACTACGCCAAGCTGATCAACGATTCCCAATTTGGTTGAGAAAATTCGTTTACTATCTACAAATAACGGGTTTAGCGGGTCTTTTTCGGAGGCAAATCTATCGGCCGAATCTAGAATCAAGTTCGACGATACATTCTTCTTGTTAGAAATCGGCCTTTGACATGGTCAGAGTTTAAATGCGTATGTGAATCCACAGCAAAATCCGCTCACGCCCTCAACTGCAGTGAATTATAATCGCGTCACAGCTATCATGCAGCAGTAAATAATTTGATACGGCAGGCAGCCTGTTCTGCTATCATTCCACACGTTTTGTCTCCAGTACTCTGTTGGACTGATGGTAAACAATCAAACGGTGTGTCCTCAGTCCCATATAGCTCCGTTCGTATGCTAGTCTTGAATTACACATTCCCAAATCCTCTAGCGCCGAACTGGTCAGCAATTGCGATTCATTTATCAAATGCCGTGCCCTCTGAAGCAGAACATCATAAGCGCCGGAAATGTATCGAACTTGACAGCTCTCTATACGAGTTTGCTCCAGTTGCGGTCGATACTCTCGGTCATCTCGGCGAATCTGCAATGGAGTTTCTGTGCGTCCTCATAAATCGATTAGGAGAAACGACTCAAGATTCGGTATAGGTAGATGACTGCTACAGCGAATCAGCGCTGAAATTCAACGGATCATCGTCGCGTTTTGTTGGAAGCCGTCATCGGAATTCGTCTCGTGTGCTTTGTTGTAAAGCATTTGTATTTCTTGTATTATTCATTCATTTTTCTTAAAATGTTTGTTTGTAATTGATTTTAATTAAAATTAAATAATTATAAATAATAAATAATTGCTATAAGATTTTATAAAAATTATAAAATTTTAAATTCTTTTGTTTCTTAAAATAAAAGTCAATTTTTATGAATTGACTAATAAATAACAGGCGTTGTATCAGATTAAAGATTAGAGGTCCTCAGGAGGAACTGCTATGTTATCAGGTTTCGGCCCCTGTTCATCTACACAACATAGCAGCGAGGCCAACCACATGTAAATGACGTATTTTCTTTGACGAAATTTTATTATTTAGTTTACCTTGTTCAAATACAAAGCATATTATTTATTATCAATCGATAAATGGTTTCATTTATGTATTGATAATAAATCAATCCATAAATGGTTCCATTTATGGATTGATAATAAATCAATCCACAAACTGTTCCTTTATTGGTTAATTTTTTTCCATTAAATAATTCATTAGAAGATATTTCTAATATTATTAACAGACTAAAATTGCATATCTACACACTTCCTTGTTACAAACAACGATGACTCCACCTCATTCAAGAGAGGAATCTAAGATTGGAAGCGGCTTAAAAAACTATCAACGATATCTTCTCACAGGTTAGTGATTCATCCGATAAGGAAACTCCATAACTTGTTCGAAATCTCTATATTTTTTCCACAAAATGTTGAGGAATATTTTAAGCTACTGCTTTAATCATTCGTGGCACAGTACCTTGGACAAATAGTTTACACGATGGCTAGCAAATTTCCTGCCGTATTGCCTTTGCGAACAATGCGCTATTGTTCGCAAAGGATGGCGGAACATAAGAATATATAATATTTTAAATTAGGTTACTATAAAAATATCATCCAACAGAAAATAGTAAAATATAAATAGTAAACAAATAGTAAAATTTAAATCAACACAATAATATTATAAATAAATTTAAGATCATTAGTGAAAAACCTTTTTGAATAATATACTTTGTATTATAATAAAATATTCGCTAATCAAATTTAGCAGAGGAAATACGTCATTAGCACGTACTTGGCCCCGCTACTATATTGGGTTCGTAAACTCTGTTAGCTGAAAAGTCAAGCAGATATAGTGCCCATAATAAATGGATTATTATCATAATAAAAAAATCAAAAGTGAAACAGATAAATTGTTTAAATTGAATGGGGAGATGACTTCACATGAGAAGAAAAAAATGACAACGTAGACAACATATTCTTATAACGGCATCAAATGAAATTATGATGAATCCGCCAACTCTACCCACGACTCAACTGGGGAGGATTGTCGGCCGAAGGTTGATCTGGAAGAGTAAGGGGTAACCTTCTGCTGCTGTGGTCAACTAGTTGCCCTGGTCCCACCATCAGTAATATAACACAACGGTTAGTAGTCTGGGCCCATTTGCACTAAACAGTGAAAGTTTGGAGAGGCTTCCATCTGATCAAGATTCAGATGTAAATTTCATTAAGGAGACTAAATCGATCCGGCCACCCCAGGACATTGAAGAGATTTTTACCAATGCATATAACCGCCCACTATACTTCGTATTAAACCGCCTTAATCCTCCTCATCACAAGTTTTGTTAAGAGCCACTTAGGATTCACCGTTTACTAAATTACTCTTGTTCAGCCCTGTCTTATTTAGCGATAACATTCTGAAAGAACGATAAATTCTCCTAGCCGAATGTAGATACATTCGGCTGGGAGAGATTCACAAAAACCGTGAACTATTAGATCGTATATTAGATAGCATCTATGACATTTTACTCTGTGACTAAAATGACAGAACGAATCATTGGATAAATGCAGTAATTCGCATAACCAGGAGCGAATATCATATTCGTAGACCACCATCACCCAACTTGCATTGCACAAAAAACATTTTCCTTGAAATACTATTGCTACATGCCAAGTGGCTGTTAAAACCATTCTGCATTAAACAGTCGCGCCAACAACTTGTTATCTCAAATAGCCTCCTCCGTTAGCAAATGGAGAAGACAAGCTGTGGAGGAGTTTCAACTTCGATACAATTAGTGACCTTCTTCCAGGCTGCTATCGAACTCTTCTCCGTTGTTGGAAATATGAGTTCGATCTGATTCAGTTTATTCCTTACTTCGCAAGCTACCGGGATTCTTTTGACTATCTATATTAGTTGCATTTTTAATCTCACTCCAACAAAACTCAAGATCCTATCTTAATGATACACATTTTCAAAATTTACGTTTATTTCATACAGGCTCTCTTGGAAAAATATTGAAGTTATAAGTATAGAATCTAGATGGACAGGGAAATGGCGAGCATTGCTAGCTTTAAGCCTTCCCCGCCTTCCTTTCGGAAAATATTCAAGAAGGAGAAGTTTGTCAGCTCGAAGGAGATATCATCATGCTAGCTTAGTAACATAGATCTTGATAAAGTGTTGGAGAAGTCATTTTTTAATCTCACTCTAACAAAACTCAAGATCCAATCTTAATGATACACCTTTTCAAAATTTTGGTTCCTTCATACAGGCTCTCTCAAACTAATGTTGAAGTTCTATGTATATGATCTACGCTGGGCTGGGAAAGGTCGAGCATTGCTCGCCTTAACTTTGCACAGTTTTCCCTTTGGAAGATATTCAGGAAAAAAGAAGTCAGCTGGAAAAAGAGGGCATCATATTGGCTTAGTAACCAGGATCTTGAAAACGTTTTGGAGGAGTCACTCTTCTTTATTTACATTATAGAACCACCCCCTCTCTTCAACCGACCCTTTCAAGAGTGAATTGAGAAGCAGAGATTTATATGCTATCGATATTTCGAACTCCTGTGTGGGCACTTTCCGAAACCTTCATTACCCATGCTTCAGAATGACACTGACACTCACTCTTTAATCATGTGTCAGCTTTTTTACAGACACTCAGAGGAAGAGGTCGCTATCACAATGCTTTTAGCCTTCCCGCTCGATATTGCAGGCATTAGCTAAGATGCTAATTTTATGTCTTAAAGATGTGATGCTCATTTCGATTAAAACTCCATCATCACCTTTTACGAAAAAGCGCTTGCGCGTAAATTAATTTGATATTAAATGGTATCAAAATTAAAATTTGATACCATTTAAAATTTTATAATATTTAATTTGATACCATTAAAATTTTTATGACTTTTTCATTATATACTCTACTTTAATCCTATATATAAACCAACAGCAGAACGCTACATTTCAGTATTGGTGGACCTCGTCAGCTACCGATTCAATACACCTAAATTTTGCGTTTCGGTTTTTTTAATGTTTGCTGTCGATCAATTGACTCGTCTGCTTTATTGTCGTTTTGATATGATGAAAGAGTATCGTCTTGCAAATTTAATTGAAATCATTTCTGATTTTAAATAAAATCAGCGTTGATAAATAAAGGTTATACCTTCAATTTGAAAACCTACCTATATTCGCCATTTATTGCAATTTTTAAACTAGACAGTTTGTTTTCTGATTTTAAGTCGATATACCTGTGCAGTCATCATTAGTCACTAATTTCAATGGTTAAAAATTATATAGCAAAATTGTCATCAAAGTTTCAAGAAGATAGGAACTAAAATGATGGAGTTAAGTGTTATAGTTTATCACTATAAATCGTGATCTATATGTCATATATATTAACATATATCTATGTTGATATACAACATAGGTGTCTTCACTCTCATCAGAAATATTTCCTTAGTATTCGATGATTTAAACGATAATGCTTTTAAAATCTATTCATTTATTTTCTTATATTATGGAAATGGAGGTTAAGAATGAAAATGATAAATAACATTACACGCTTTAGAAATTGAACGAATTTTACTCACAGCACTTGAGGCAATGCAGAATGGGTTATAAGATTAAACAAAGGTAAACTAATGTTATAATCTATTTGCCTAAAAGGGATAAATAACATTATACAACTAACAAATTTAATATATAAAATAGAAAATAGAAAAACTAAGATTTATTGAAAGTGTTAAGAATAATCGAAATTATTGTTTAATTATTATTTAATTATTAAATATAATATTATATTTAATAATAATATTAAGAATGTGAAAAAATATCCCAATTATAGCTGACTTATTTTTTAAATCATTAAAATAATTATGATAAATTAAAACTATTTAAAGATAGGGACATTTATATTAAGACAAATAAAAGTTGCTTCAATGGGAAGTAATGGTAGCCCAATTATAGCTGACTTATTTTTAAGCTTTATAGAATATAAATTTGTTCATAACTGTTTAAAAAATACATCTAAATTATATAAAGATATGAAATATATGTTTCGATATATTGATGATATATGTGTATTTAATTCTAATAATTTTTATTCAATTAGTGAACAAATTTATCCAGAAAGCCTTATTCTTAACAAAACCAATATTAATGATAAAGAAGGTATATATCTAGATATGAACATTAAATTAACATCAATTAAAACTACTTTTAATTTATATCGTAAAGACGACATATTTAAATTTACAAGAAACGTATTTTGGCATGAGCGTTCATGCATGCCATATAATATAAATATAATACATTAAATAATGAAATTTTAAGAATTGCAATAATTTGTAATGATATTGGCTTTAATAATTTTATTAACTCAAATAATTGTAAATTTAAAATAATTTTTATATTTCGCTAACTTCTGTTAGCATTTTCAGAAAATTATGTAATTTTCTGAAAATGCTAACATAACTTAGCAAAATACAAAAATAATTTCCTCTTTACTTTGATCCAGCTCCAAAAATATATTTATCAACAATGGATAATTATCAAACATTTAAGATATTAGCTTTTTTCAAAATCATTTAAATAATTTAATAGATACATAGTTTGAACAAGGTTACTATGAAAATACAATCACACAGGAATAGTAAAATAGTATATATATAGGATTCAATCGACGGATACAACGTACAGTTTGCACAAGTGGACATGTTTTTCTCACAAACTGTATCGTTTGTTTTTACAGAAAGGCAGCAGAGGAAAGTTTCAGCAGATAATTAAAGGACCGAAACAAGAAAGGTAGGCGTATGCTCACTGTTGATGAGGTCCACCTATATATATGTGAACCTATATATATCCACCTATATATAGGAAATATATATCCCACATATAGGATATATCCTATATATAGGATATATATAGTATATATATCCCTTAATTTTCATTCTTATGAGGTACATTTTTGTGGATTGATAATATATAATATAAAATATCATATAAAATCTTATATAATAATTATTTATTATAATTAAAAATCCTTATTTTCAATTTTTATATTATAAACAAGTTAGCTATTATATTATTTGACAGCTAAACGTTGGCTATTAAAAAACGTTAGTTATATATTACCAAAAACGTAGGTTCAATACTTTTTTCTGTAGATTATGCTGATCTGATTTAGGAAAAATTAAAGTTAATTTTTCTTGTTTTGTTTATTGCTATGACTTATCGGCTTGCGTTTAACCGGATCATTATATAGTTGTTTATTATTTACTATATTATTTTTAAAATGTTTGTATTTGAATGAAATCAAAGTAGTTCAAGAGAAAATTATAAATTATTCATATAATAGCTAGCAAAAGCTAGCTATTAATATATAAAATAATTTAAAATTAATTAAAAAATAAAATTGCGTTGTTCAAGGAATGAATTAACAATTATTTCATAATTAAATTTATTTAGAAGGAATATGCGCTAGAAAGACAACCCAAATCAGATGTGTGGTTTTGTCATCGCTCAAAATATCGATAGCAATTAAGATAATAAAACCGACAGATGGCATCAGAAAGTTACATTATTTTGGAAAACGTAATTATTTTACTGATCGTACTTTTTTATATTAAAAATTTAAAAACGTAATTAATTGTCTATTATCTTCAATCGAATAAAACTTGATAATGGCATGAATTACTTGCCAAGATTTTTGAGTTATCAAATTGTTCAGATAGTCGGTAAATTGTATTTCGGTCAGATTGTAATTTCGATTTAAATTGCTGTAAAAAGACATTTATCAACAAATTTTTAAATATATTACCAAATAAAGCATTTACTACTAAATAAAATTAAAACAGATCAGAACGAAAATTAAAAATACTGAACCGATAAACTAAAATAGATATAATAAAATAGTAAAATTAAGTGAAATTGTAATCTAAATAAATTGAATTAAGTTATTATATACTTGGTGTAACCCGTTAAAACAATATACAATAATATACAATCGTATACAAGATTATATATAACAATATATAATCTCGTATACTTGATAGTATGCAAGATTATACTATCAATAGTGTATAGATAAACAATAAATATTTATTCAACAATAAATAATGTTTTATTTTTTTATGCAATATAAAATATATTGTATGTTGTATATGATGAAAGTATATAATTATTAAACAATAAATCATATACGATTGCCAGATATTCTAGCACTTCATTTCAGTTGTATAATGAGGGATGGCACAACTTAAACACAAGCATGTATTGCTATTTAAAATCATAAAGTGATTTAGTTGTGCTGATGATAAGCGTCCAAACTCAAATGTGTGGTTTGTTCAGCACGAGCTACAAGTTGTTCATAGCAAAAGGTAATAAAAGTGATAATTAACCTCGCTAAGATAAATTATTTTGTGAAATGTAATCATTTTATTAACATTTTTGTAGAAATGACGAAAAGTCAACTTGGTTGCAATTTCTGGAATATAAAAGCGACATCTTTTCGTATCGCACAGTTAAAGTAATCTTAGAGGACATGTTGAAACTGAAAATAAAGCTATCTTCGTCGTTAGTGTTTGATTTAACAATAAGCATTATAAAGCCAGTCGTAGCTTAACGTTTTACCAGTTGAGCACGATCTAAAGTGTACGTTAATTTTCAAATGGATTTAACTATTGATAAAACTTTATTATTTTATAGACTATCATCATCGCATCATAGGCAACTGGTCTTCATAAAAATTTGCCAAAAATCTTTAAAGCATATAAGATTCTACTAATGAGAAAACTATAGCTCGATACATTTATTAACATAATAACATTAATATTTCTCACTAAATGCTTGTAATTGAAATGTCGACAAGCTAAGATTGTATCTTTTCAGCAGACAAATGCTGATTATTTTAGTGCAATGAATCCTCATTTGCGCATAATTTTTCTTAGTGAATAGTTAATAATTTCTCTAAGTTAACGTCAACATGAAAAAACATTAATTGAAAAAACATTTGCAGGATAAATGTAGCTAAACTTGTTTTATATTTGACTTACAGATAATCCGTTGACTTGTTAAATAGGTAGATGAAATCTGAAATTAACCAAATTCCGTTGCCTCTTAAATCCCTACAATCATTTGCAATCGATGAAATATTTGAATTAATTTGACTTATAGATTAATTTTAAGAGACATTTATTTTTTATTTTCCTTAAAATAGGTAAGATAATGTTAATTAAATTATAAACGATAAACAGTGAGTTGAAATACGGCTACTTTAGTAATTATTACTATCTATAAGTAGGTAGTAATAATATTCCCAACACGTTAAAATATGGCAAACACATTGAATGCATCTCGAGAATACAATTTTACCCATTTATAGTTTTTTACTTGCTTGTGTCAATAAAATTGCTGGAAAGAAACTACAGGAGCAGGCCATACAGCAATTTTATTGATAAAATTAGATCTTTCTTGAGCTTGACGTTAGCAAACGTAGCTTCAATAGATCATCACGAGAACATGTGAATGATAATTAAAACAATTCAAGTTAATTATTTAATAACTCTTCTTTATTAAAAATTCAAAATAATAAACCATAATTAGTAAATTTTTATTAGAGTTGACATTAAAGTTAGTCTATATTTATTTTCGTACTTCACAGTAAATATGTAAGTATTAGCAAGTTTGGAAATTATAGACACGAAAAGCATTCATTAAATCGTATTTTCAGTAAATACTTTTTTACTAAATTCTTACGATCTGGAATTACTTTGTTGTCAAGTGAAATCATTTTTAACGATTCCAAAGGTATTGATAGTTTTTCGTTCATTGTGTATAAGGGGATTAAACAACATTTATTCAACCAAAGAAGCAAAATTTTGGCTCACATTCCAGGTAGTCAAAATGCAACTTAATTTATAGCAGATTGAAACTCTTAATAAAAGACTTACAATAATTAAGTATTTATAAAATGTGTCTTCTTTGCCAGTTCTTTACAAATACGGCTTACCTAAGATTAATATAGAAGAAATGCCCTTACACCTAATAGTACCTGGATGCTATTTATTATGAGGTCGGAAAGTTCTTGTGTAGCTCACTAAGAGAACCTGTAAATTCTATTATGTCAAAATTTATTAATAGCTTCGACTTTATCCGCAATACACATCAATGCAATTCACTAACGCTTCCGTTCCTGAAGCACTTGATTGCGCAAAATCAGTATTATTTAATAAGGATATTAGTCGGTAATCTGTGACCATCTTTGCGTAAAGTCGATGCTCCTCCACGTTGAAGACGGTCATCTGGGGGTGGCTTGGTCGTGTTTCGAGAATGGCTAGGAGGCGTTTTCTTTGTGAAGTTTTCCAGATAGACTTTCTGGACGG
The DNA here is from genome assembly GCA_012934845.2 of Pomphorhynchus laevis. NCBI lineage: Eukaryota > Metazoa > Acanthocephala > Palaeacanthocephala > Echinorhynchida > Pomphorhynchidae > Pomphorhynchus > Pomphorhynchus laevis. Next base: position 10,191 of record WNNJ02001623.1, on the reverse strand, counting down.
ATACTGTTATGCAGACTTCGGTATAGGTGGAGAAATCAAACTCAACATCTTGCCAAGAAACGCTTAGGCTATCTATAAGGAAAGTTGTGCTGGTTAATAATAATCGTGATAATTGGTCACGTCTCGTACGTGCACTGCATCCACAACCTGACCTCCGGATCAGTGGAAACAATATACAAATTTCATATTTATTTCAATAATGTTCATATACGGTAAGCTCTTAACACAAATCAAAATTGCTTATTTTATTTTTAATTTATTAATGATTCTTAAGGTTATAATATGATTCTTACGTATTATGGCGATACGTAAACTTTGTTAATCTAATTTATGTTGTTTAAATTTTTTTGAAAACAAATGCTGAAATAATAATATGTGCATAAATAAACAATTGTGAATAAATCTAACTTAAAAGCTGCAAACTTACAAAGATTTTAAGTTGTATGTTGTGGGAAGTTGTGCTTTGGTTATCGTCACTATCCGATTGAATGATAAGTTTCTACACAAAGCAAACGGTTTATTATTTTTAAACACTTCGTATTTTAAGCGAATAAATGCAAAAATACAAAAGTCAATAAAAAGTCAATATAAAATTTAGAATTTTCATGCAAAATAATATTCCAAAAGGAATATTTGTTTAAATTTTATTAGTGTGAGCTTTATTCACGAAAGATTCTTAATAGTAATTCATATCAAGTATTACCTTTACAACATCTTTTTATAAAATGCAACGAAAAATATTAAAAGTTAATATTTGTAATTAGAGAATTTGACATTTCATATTTCACTTCATATACATTACGTCATAGATATTCTGATATGAAACTATTCTAAAATAAACCTAAATGTATAAAAACGATGTTGAGATATAACCAACGAGTATATTAGAAAGATCTGATCAAGAATAATATTATAATATTAAAATAATATTATTAATATAATATAAATATAATATTATATAATATATAATAATATTATAATCTAATTTTATATAATATAATACGATAACTTTGATCTTCAACTAATGTATTTACTTGTACCTTGAAGCCGTCAGATAATATATATAATTATATTCGAGCAGATAACTTCCGCATAATAGCTTATGAATATATATTAAATCAAGATATTCAATTGTGTAAAAATATACAAGATATATTATAAGAAAATATTATATATTAACTTAATATATATAGCAAATATCTCAGCTTAGATATCTCAGCAAGTATTTCTCAACATAGTTCAAATAGATCGCAAACGTAAGTTGTATTTGCAAAAAAAATTAAATTTATTATTTAAAACAACACGTATTTAATTTGTACTCACAAATAATGGACGTTGGGAATAAATTTAAATATTGCGAAGTCCAACTCTTTGATTATGTTGCCAGAAAGTGAACTACGATTTAAAGCATTTAATAAAGATATAATGAAAAAGTGTTCATTTACAGATAAGCTAGGTAGGAAACTTTAACGTGATAGAGAAAATCCATGGAAGTGATATTTGCACTCAGTATCGATCTTGACACAGAATAATCGCAATTAATATTTTAGAAATATTTTGTAAGTAGTTAAACAATCCTATGTTGACAACATCTGTTTACTATCGACAAATTTAAAACATTTACTCGACCACAATGTAGTGATGGAGTGTTAACTAGCGAAATATAAAAAATAAAACGTATATATAATGTTTTAATATATTTCATGCAAACATAATAGTTATCATTAATAATAGCTTTAAATAATATTATTTTGTTTAGAATCAATTTTTATTAAATAATTAATATTTAATTATTTAATATTTCAAAAAAAATAGATTTCAACATTCAAATATATGTTTTTATTATGAACAATACATCAAATTTAAATTTGATATTTAGATTAATCGAATTGTTTGTGCAATCAAAAAATCAAGCGAATTAAAACGTATATATAATGTTTGTTATAAATCCATGGAAGTGACATTTGAACTCAATATCGACCTTGACACAGAATAAAGGCAATTAATATGTTAGAAATATTTTATAAATACAAAGCCAATGCAGATTGTCCTACATCGACAATATTCATTTAAAATCGACAAACTTAACAAAATTTGCTCGACCACAGTAATAGAGTTATAACTAAAATAAATATTTTATATATAAAACGGATATATAATGTTTGTTATATTCCATGCAAACATGATAGTAAATATAGTAATTTTGCTTAGAAAGAATTTTTTAAATATTAAATTATTTTATGTTTAATTTGTTTTATTAGATTTCAACTTTCAAATATATTTTTCATTATGAGGGGATCAACTTTAAATTTAAATTTTGAATTTAAAATACCGACACAAATTGTTTGGTAATAAAATCAATCGAATTCAATCAAACAATATACAATAATCGTTGATAGATATACAAATACTATTTTATTTTCAATAATGTCATCGTATAATGACTATCGAATAAGCACAATCTGAAAATAGAGCCAAAAGATGAAAAGAGCCAAATTAGAATAAATTCATAAAATATTGTTTTTTTTTCATGCGAATAATTTGGCTAGTACATAAAGCCATAAACGTTTGGCTGAAATAAAAAGCAACTGTCTAATTAAAATGCAAGCTATGCCTATTATCTATCGAGACTTTCAACGTCAATGTAACATCCAATTAAGGTAAATGTGACAAAATATGGGATAATCCTCGTGACATCTACTAAATAGAACACTAAATGATTTCTTATTTATAGATAACATAAATACTTACACATTTATATAATAATTTTATTAATTCAAAAGATTAAAATGATATTAAAAAATATCTATTAATAATCATTGCTAAAAGTTTAAGTTTGAAAAAGGTTTAGCTGCTATTGTTTTATGATCTATAAAACTTACAGGGAAGTCAATTTATCCAAGCCAAGGAAGTCTTTGATGTTTATTTCACAACCAGCAAATTTTCTAAAAATTAAATTCTCCTTGAGTTTTTTATTAATTAAATATTTCGCATTTAAGGCAAAGAAATTTGTGAATTATAAAATTATGTTGGCCATATAAATTAATATAAAATTCACTTAAATTACATCTAATTTAGTTCAATTTTCAACATTTAATAAAATTTAAGATAAATATATAAAGTATTTTTAGAATTATGTTTTATTTACAAAAATAAAAATTATTTTGTTTGCAAGTGACAACATGAAACCTGCGGACGATATGAAACTACGAAATCTAAGAAGAAACAGTTTTATGAGCGAATTTGATATTTCAATCGCATATCTATGTATACTTTCTCAAGAACTTAATGAATGAACATCATCAGTGAAAAAGAGCGAAATTAACAAAACCAAAAATATATCCTATTTATTAATAGATATTATTTATTAATTAATTTTTACATAAATATAGATTCCAGCAATTGAGCGAAATTAAGTACAAAAATGGGTGTTGCATTTAAAATTATGCTTTGGTCGCATATATGTTGATCGTGGTATCCTTAATAGGCAAAAGCAGAACAAAAAATGCAAGCACAATTATATGTTTACAACAACATATAGGTAAGTTTTATTTTTAATATCATTTTAGTTGCTATTTGTTAGATGACCATTATCTAAGAAGAATAAATTTACTACAAACGATGTGCTTTCACAACATTTGGTAATTGCTTTCCTCTAATTATATTGGAAATTATCAAGTCAGTTTGTCTAAAGATAGAGAAAGTAGGTAGATTAAATATTACGGCATTTGTAAATGTCTGCTCAAACCGACCCCGAAAAAACATTGCAAACTACATCTAAACGTAGTTCCTATTTCAAAATTGCATTATTATTCGTGAAGCCCAATTCGTTGTATTATAAACACCATAATGACTTAACTTCTAAGCCACGAACAGTCATGCATTCTTAACAAACACATTTTTTGTTATTCAAATTGTGTTAAATACTAAATTAAAACAACCAAATCCGAGGCAGTAAAGGTAATATCTCTGTTTCACTTCTAGGCCACAAACAGTCATGCATTCTTAACAAACAAATTTTTTTTGTTATTCAAATTTGTTAAATACCAAATTAAAAAAATTCGAGACAGTAAAGTGTTTATATTTGTTCTAAGATCATTCTTATTAAAGATATAATTTTAGCAAATTCCTTTTGACATGATCTTAATATCCTTAACGTATGCATCCACTTTATTGTAAATGAATTAATTTAAAAAACGCAACTAAAAATATCATTTTACGAGAAATAATAGAATCTAACATCGTGATGCATTAAAAATTGTTTTTGTAGTTATAATCTTAAAGTTCTACGTAATTCCCATTTCATTTCAATATTTAACTTAATTACACTTACAATTGATTTTAAAAATGTGTCAAGGATATGTATTTAATGTAAATTTATTTATTTAAATATGCATTAAATGAGATACTGATTTTATGAATTTAATTGCTAAAATACGTGATCTATCAAACTTACATTTCTTCGATTTGATTGGAAATTCCGCTTATATTAGGGCATTGAAGATGTTTCAAAGTAATTTCACTAAAATAGCATCAATTAGATAACAAGACGTATTACAACAAAACTGTTAGCACTTTTGCATGAAATCGGTCTCAAAAGTAGCAAAATGGAGTTCAGGAATAGTTCTGTAACTATCGATTTATTATTACAAATTAAGCAACATATGCCTGTTCTTTTCGATATCAAAAGGAAATGTTTAAACAATCGATTTGTAATTAACAACAAATAGCAAATCAGGCCATAAAAAGTTTAATTTCGTTTTCGGTAAATATTTGAGTACTCATCGTTTCTAATTCGGGTACTTTGCGATTAAAGTTGAGTGGAATTCATTATTCTATGAATTCACAACTCACAAAGTAGTGCATCTTGCAGGTAAATTTATAAAACTTTTATATGTCATTTAATTAAAACTTATCAGTTACTATTTATCAGCGTTTTAATATTATTATTTCCAGGTTGTTAATTACCAGTTTTTGCTATGATTTTATTAAACTATTTAATGTTTTTGTTTGAAATCAAATTGATATTTTATTTTCGAATTGTCGCTTTGTTCAGGTAATAAAATTTAAATTTATAAATAAAATGAAATGAATTGAATTTAATTGGAAAAACATGAAACTTGATTATAAAATTTTAAAAATATTATTTATTTAATAAAATGTTTACTATGAAAGCTATTAGATTTGTTTGTATTGTCGAATACGTTAAGCTTATCAAGCTTTGCCCGCTTTTATTTCATACATGTAATAATGATAAGTTGTAAATTGAAAACTGTTGTAAAGTTTGTTAAAAATAATTTATTGAAACATAGAATTTGTTAAAGTGTTTCTTAAGCATTTGTATACCAAAAGTTGCAATGAAAATGAATGTGGCACAAATGCTAATACAAAAATTTAAGATTGTGTTAACCATAACACAATCGCTGTTTGCAATCAATGAAAATTAGATAAAAGTATACAAGAATCTATATAAAAGTATATATAAATTTAAGTTATTCGACAATAACATAATTAATGGACGTCTCATCAATGAGGGTACACAATTTTTTTAAATTAAAAACACTGATTATAACATAAATCATATGTGTCTAAAACGATTTAGCTTGCAATAAACAAATATAACGATACAAAGCATAATATTGAACACGTAATATTATTGATAGAGTTCTAATTACATATTATCAGTGAAACATTCTCAGATATAGCGTTACAAGTTTTATTTAACATATTGTACGATTAATAATTCAAATTTGGAAAATAATATTTGCATATACTGTTAGTACTCTAAGCTTAAAAGCGTTCATGTAAACGAAACATGAAACGTATGCAATCTGGGAATTGAAAAACTGTACAATTTACATAGAGATTAGTGTTTTAGATTGTCATATTCTGAACATTTTATATGTCGCTTTCATATAAAATTAAGAAGTTAGAAGGCATACCTTGCAATAAATTACATTTTATTTCTAGTTATTAAACAAATAATAGAGTTGATCGTATATTTTTGGAAACGTTTATTTTAAACAACATATACAATCAATCTAAACCAATGAGTCTATATTTATCTATCCGTGCTAAAAGAGACTTTAAATTTATTCATGACATGCAATTGAGTTTTGTATTCTTTCTTTTGTTATAAATTCAATTCTCGACAAATCAATTTACTCACATTGATTTTAACTGAGATGATAAGTTCACAAAGCCGGACGGTATTTCGGTAATAGGATTGCCAAATAATCGTCTAGTACATAACATTCAAATAACATTACAATTATTTATCTTAAGCGAAATAACACTATGCTATTCAAATATCAAATAGCATCACACTTATTTATCTAAATCGAAATAACACTATAATATATTCAAGTATTTAAAGTTATAAAAGTAACGTTGAAAGAAATAAATGTTCAAATTCGTAGAATGTGTGCTAACTGTACGATGCATTGTCAGTTGCTATATGCTTGATCTTAAAACAATAAATTAAAAATACAATACCAACTTTAAGATAACACACAACTCAAATGCTGCTACGAAAGAATAAAACGATTTATTTTGTCTACAATGAAGAACAAATTCATTTCTATCATACACATAGCTTATAATGCAATGAATTCATTTAGTAAAATATGTCTTAAAATCAGACAAGGAATATTAGTCAATATTGATTGCAATATTTACCACAACAATATTCATTGTTAACCATTTCAAGAATCAGTAACTGATCAAAAGATAGAGTGGATAAAATTTTTATTAAAATCAAATTTTCGATAGTTAACTGCTATCTCCTAACCAAGTTAGAAACCTTGGTTTCTACCTTGGTTATGATTAATTAGTTTATTATATATTATTATAAAATTAGTTTATTTTAATAAACTAATTATTAGAATAATTAGTTTATTATATAAACTAATTTTTAAAATTTGCTAGTTTTATGATGATTACCATATCGCAGAAGTTCAAACAAATAGTTGTGCCCCTTTTATCAAAACATCAAACTGAAATTCACAAGGAACAATGAAATACAACAAATATTTCACAAAAGAAGCAATATTCAAAAGCAAATTTGATTAAATAATCTAATTAATTAAATCCAAAATATATAAAATAACTACAAGTTAGCCCCTTTTTCGTCAAAACATCGAACTGAAATTCACAATGAACAATAAAATGATCAAAAAACACAAAAACAGTAACAATAACAATCCAAAATATATAAAATAACGATTGTTTTGAATTGAACTATCCGAAAAAAAATAATTGTTAGATTGTGATAAAGAAACAGTAAATTATTTATTATAACGAATAAACTGGAAACTTCCAAAATATTTGTAAAATCAACATCGGGTTTATTATTAAGCATCAATTAATTATGACTAGTTTGGGAATTATTAAAATTCAACAAACATTTTCAGATTTATTATTAAATCTTAAACATTAACCCGATATTGATTTAAAAACAAATATTTTAGAAGTTATTTAAATTATTTATTCTTTATTTAAAATTATTTGATGTTTATTAATCAATTCTAATATTAATTTTGTCCTGAATAGTGTTTCTTTTATCATTGTTATTGCTTTTGTTTTTCATCTCCACTGTTGTATTTTGTTCATTTTGCTGTTCATTGCAAATTTAAGTTTGATGTTTTGATGAAAAATAGACAGGCACAAATAATCGTTTGACCTTATGCGATACGGTAATCTTCATATAACTAGCAATGCTTTAAATTGTTTTATATAATTTTATCCTAATGAATAGCAATTATCTATCAAAAATTTGATTTTAATAAAAATAATATTCACTCTCTTTTTGAATCAATTAATATGTAGTAACGATATTAAATCAGATCACTTAACTGGGTATACGTATTTTACATTTGATAAATTAAAATAATGTAAAATAAAATTTAAATAATTAATTATAAATAATTTATAATTTTTATAAGATTTTAGAAAATATTAATCAAGTAAAAATTTAAAATTGAAATTTAAGCAAAAATCAATTTTTAATAAAAACTAATAAATAACAGACGATGTATTATGATAGCAGACGATGTATTATAACAACAGACGTTATTAATACATTAAACTAAAATTCACAATGAACAATAAAATGATCAAAAAACACAAAAATAATAAAAAAAAGAAACACTATTCAAAAACGAAATTAATTAAATAATTTTAATAATTAAATCCAAAATATATAAAATAACGATTGTTTTGAATTGAACTATCCAAAAAAAATTAATTGTTAGATTGTGATAAAGAAACAGTAAATAATTTATTATAACGAATAAACTTAATGAATAAACTGGAAACTTCTAAAATATTTGTTAAATCAATATTGGGTTTATCAATATTTGTTAGTCAATTTTATTATAAAAATTGACTAACAAATAACAGACGATGTATTATGATAGCAGGGGAATAACAACAGACGTTATAAAAGCAGATGATGTATTATAAAAGGCGATATAATATCTAATATTCTATCGTCTATTATAATATTACTATTTGTTATAATAGAATTATGATAACATATAATATATGTTATAATATCTGTTAGCTATCGAAAATTCGATTTCAATCAAAATTATATTCATTATCTCATTTGATCAGTTAATAATTTTTATGTGTGAACAACAAATGTTGTTCACAATATTTATTTCGTCTTAATAATGTATTAATTATATTTTTATGAAAAAAAATAATAAAAAAGAATAAAATGATATAAAATATGATTATATCTGACAATAAAAATTTGATTAAAATCTGACATTTTACTTGAAAAAACGGGAAAGAACAAATCGAATTACATACATATCTTGAAGGCCCAACATATTATGGAAAGCTCCGGCGCTTACTTTAGTAATCATGTTGAAAGACAAATTTCTAAATTAAAATATTTTATTTGAAAACTTGGCAATGGATGACATAAATCGTATCGACTGCTTTTCACTTTATAGTAATTTATATGATACATTGTTGCATATTTTATATTTTATATATAAGTATTACCCGAATTATTTGACAACAAATTCAAATTTGAAAAACTGTGAACGTAAAATGATTTAATGTGGCAAAAAATTATCGAATATAACTCGAATTTGTGGATTTCTATCTTTTTGTTTAATAAATTTTAGTGTTTTGAAAAATTGAAAATAATATTTTTAAACATATTTTCGCATGCATAATAACGAAATGACTTCGAATTACAAAACATTGTATTACCTTATAAATAATGTAAATTATATTCATTAATGAAATATTAAAAGTATTTTGCGACAAAATATATTAAAAAAATAAGAAAATTATTTTTTTTATAAAAATGTCAAATTTTAATTGACTTTTTATATTTTTTAATTAAAAACTACAAAAGTTAAATGAAATGTAATTAAATATATTTTTTACCATTTGTAAAAGACCAAAAAAATTTTAAATTGGCATCAAATTCAGTAATAATTTAAGATCAAAAATAACAGATTAAAATAAATATTCGATTGCCAAAATAATCGTAATATAAGTGAAGCTTATATATCAACCAAAATTGCTCAATACAAAATGTAATAATGAAATAAATATAATAAAATATAATATTGTTAATATAATATTTATTTTAAAAGTGTAATAATGATATATGAATTGTAATAAATTACAACAACGGAAATATATTTTAAGATCAAAAAATAACAGATTAAACGAAATAAGCGATTGGCATATTGTGATGTAAATAACATATTGCAAATATAGTTTAAATATCAACTTAAAAAACTTGATATAAACCGAAATTGCTGATCAAAAATAATAATAGGTATATGGTATTTTTTAATAGTCTAAATTTATAGGTAATCAATTAAATCAACAAATTCAGTAATAATTTAAGATTAAAATTACAGATAAAAATAAATAATTGATTGCAAAAATAATCGTAACATTAATGAAGCTTAAAATTGATGAATAATAATTAAAGTTGTGGAATTATTCAATAGTTTAAATTAATAGGTAATCAATATGAAGATAATAATTTGAATAAGTTATAGTCAAAATATAATAAATTTATTTTGATAATAAATAAATTATTATTTTGATAATAGTACTATAAATGAAGCTTATATATCATCTGAAATTGCCGAACAAAAATTATAATAACGAAATAAATATAATGATAATATAATATTAGAATATATTATATTC
>WNNJ02001622.1:0-17510 GCA_012934845.2 Pomphorhynchus laevis | reverse complement strand
ATATATATATATATATATATATATATATATATATATATATATATAATATATATATATATATATATATATATATATATATATATATATATATATATAATCATAAAAGTTTCGTTTGAATCGGTATTGCTCGAGATTGCGAATAGCAATTCTTTCCGTATATTTAAGTAAGAGTTCAAATCGAGCATATTCTTCAGTCTGCGAACTTTCGTCACTCCTAGACGGTCATGTGATAGCCGGCAGCCATCGTCAGTAAGATGAACTATCACACGCCGTTTCGGCTGCCTCTGTGACATTGTGAAAATGCATTTCCGACATCTAGCTTAAATTGTTGGTGGCGTTAGCTCTTAAATCCAACAATTTGCAATGCAGACCATCATAAACAACCAGAGGATCAAACTTTTGGATGCTTGACTGTAAGAAACCGAGATTGAGTGGATCAATTCTTTCTATGTAATCATAAAAGTTTCGTTTGAATCGGTATTGCTCGAGATTGCGAATAGCAATTCTTTCCGTATATTTAAGTAAGAGTTCAAATCGAGCATATTCTTCAGTCTGCGAACTTTCGTCACTCCTAGACGGTCATGTGATAGCCGGCAGCCATCGTCAGTAAGATGAACTATCACACGCCGTTTCGGCTGCCTCTGTGACATTGTGAAAATGCATTTCCGACATCTAGCTTAAATTGTTGGTGGCGTTAGCTCTTAAATCCAACAATTTGCAATGCAGACCATAAAAGTTTCAAACGAAACTTTTATGATTACATAGAAAGAATTGATCCACTCAATCTCGGTTTCTTACAGTCAAGCATCCAAAAGTTTGATCCTCTGGTTGTTTATGATGGTCTGCATTGCAAATTGTTGGATTTAAGAGCTAACGCCATCAACAATTTAAGCTAGATGTCGGAAATGCATTTTCACAATGTCACAGAGGCAGCCGAAACGGCGTGTGATAGTTCATCTTACTGACGATGGCTGCCGGCTATCACATGACCGTCTAGGAGTGACGAAAGTTCGCAGACTGAAGAATATGCTCGATTTGAACTCTTACTTAAATATATATATACAACGCGTTTTTTCGAAACTCGTTGTTTCAATAAATTATAAGGTTTTTGTTCTCTGGATTAATTAACTGAAAATTAAACAGATTATATATATTCGTACAGAGCTTATGCAAAATTCCCTCCGATGATTCAGATTAAGGGTAGTTCTGTTTTTCGAGCTTTAAACACTGTTTAAGCGTGTGTTAAGGTGCCTATAGATGATTATAGAAGTCACGGTACTGATGAGCTCCGTTAGAGCGAAACGCGTATACCGTTGTGAAGTTTGTCGTAACACATAAAATGACTAGGCATACGTAGCGACCTTAAATAATGCAAGAATAATTCGGTTCTATTTCTTAGTCTTATGAGGATATATAGAATGCTGCCTGGTGTTTATGCCTCTTTATGAGGAAAAAATAGTGATATAATTATGAGTACACCAGTGAGTGTCCCAGGGCAGGTGTAACAACAAATTATATTTTATATATTTGCACACTTTTAAGTGTCCCTGTTTAACAGCATTTCTATTAAAAAGAATTTAGTGCCTGATGCATGGTTAAACTGTAATAGTCACTGCCATGCACAGAGCTTATGCTAAATTCCCTCCGATGATTCAGATTAAGGGTAGTTCTGTTTTTCGAGCTTTAAACACTATTTAAGCGTGTGTTAAGGTGCCTACAGATGATTATAGAAGTCACGGTACTGATGAGCTCAGTAAGAGCGAAACGCGTATACCGTTGTGAAGTTTGTCGTCACATATAAGATGACTGGGCATACGTAGCGACCTTGAATAATGCAAGAATAATTCGGTTCTATTTCTTAGTTTGATGAGAATATATAGAATGCTGCCTGGTGTTTATGCCTCTTCATGAGGAAAACTTTGTGATATAATTATGAGTACACCAGTGAGTGTCACAGGGCAGGTGTAACAAAAAATTATATTTTATATATTTGCAGACTTTTAAGTGTCCCTGTTTAACAGAATTTCTATTAAAAAGAATTTAGTGACTGATGCATTGTTAAACTGAAATAGTCACTGCCATGCACAGAGCTTATGCAAAATTCTCTCCGATGATTCAGATAAAGGGTAGTTCTGTTTTTCGAGCTTTAAACACTGTTTAAGCGTGTGTTAAGGTGCCTATAGATGATTATAGAAGTCACGGTACTGATGAGCTCCGTTAGAGCGAAACGCGTATACCGTTGTGAAGTATGTCGTAACACATAAAATGACTAGGCATACGTAGCGACCTTAAATAATGCAAGAATAATTCGGTTCTATTTCTTAGTCTTATGAGGATATATAGAATGCTGCCTGGTGTTTATGCCTCTTTATGAGGAAAAAATAGTGATATAATTATGAGTACACCAGTGAGTGTCCCAGGGCAGGTGTAACAACAAATTATATTTTATATATTTGCACACTTTTAAGTGTCCCTGTTAAACAGCATTTCTATTAAAAAGAATTTAGTGCCTGATGCATGGTTAAACTGTAATAGTCACTGCCATGCACAGAGCTTATGCTAAATTCCCTCCGATGATTCAGATTAAGGGTAGTTCTGTTTTTCGAGCTTTAAACACTATTTAAGCGTGTGTTAAGGTGCCTACAGATGATTATAGAAGTCACGGTACTGATGAGCTCCGTAAGAGCGAAACGCGTATACCGTTGTGAAGTTTGTCGTCACACATAGGATGACTGGGCATACGTAGCGACTTTGAATAATGCAAGAATAATTCGGTTCTATTTCTTAGTCTGATAAGGATATATAGAATGCTGCCTGGTGTTTATGCCTCTTCATGAGGAAAACTTTGTGATATAATTATGAGTACACCAGTGAGTGTCACAGGGCAGGTGTAACAAAAAATTATATTTTATATATTTGCAGACTTTTAAGTGTCCCTGTTTAACAGAATTTCTATTAAAAAGAATTTAGTGACTGATGCATTGTTAAACTGAAATAGTCACTGCCATGCACAGAGCTTATGCTAAATTCCCTTCGATGATTCAGATTAAGAGTAGTTCTGTTTTTCGAGCTTTAAACACTGTTTAAGCGTGTGTTAAGGTGCCTATAGATGATTATAGAAGTCACGGTACTGATGAGCTCCGTTAGAGCGAAACGCGTATACCGTTGTGAAGTTTGTCGTTACACATAGGATGACTGGGCATACGTAGCGACGTTGAATAGTGTAAGAATAATTCGGTTTTATTTCTTAGTCTGATGAGGATATATAGAATGCTGCCTGGTGTTTATGCCTCTTCATGAGGAAAACTTTGTGATATAATTATGAGTACACCAGTGAGTGTCACAGGGCAGGTGTAACAAAAAATTATATTTTATATATTTGCAGACTTTTAAGTGTCCCTGTTTAACAGAATTTCTATTAAAAAGAATTTAGTGACTGATGCATTGTTAAACTGAAATAGTCACTGCCATGCACAGAGCTTATGCAAAATTCTCTCCGATGATTCAGATAAAGGGTAGTTCTGTTTTTCGAGCTTTAAACACTGTTTAAACGTGTGTTAAGGTGCCTATAGATGATTATAGAAGTCACGGTACTGATGAGCTCCGTTAGAGCGAAACGCGTATACCGTTGTGAAGTATGTCGTAACACATAAAATGACTAGGCATACGTAGCGACCTTAAATAATGCAAGAATAATTCGGTTCTATTTCTTAGTCTTATGAGGATATATAGAATGCTGCCTGGTGTTTATGCCTCTTTATGAGGAAAACATAGTGATATATTTATGAGTACACCAGTGAGTGTCCCAGGGCAGGTGTAACAACAAATTATATTTTATATATTTGCACACTTTTAAGTGTCCCTGTTAAACAGCATTTCTATTAAAAAGAATTTAGTGCCTGATGCATGGTTAAACTGTAATAGTCACTGCCATGCACAGAGCTTATGCTAAATTCCCTCCGATGATTCAGATTAAGGGTAGTTCTGTTTTTCGAGCTTTAAACACTATTTAAGCGTGTGTTAAGGTGCCTACAGATGATTATAGAAGTCACGGTACTGATGAGCTCAGTAAGAGCGAAACGCGTATACCGTTGTGAAGTTTGTCGTCACATATAAGATGACTGGGCATACGTAGCGACCTTGAATAATGCAAGAATAATTCGGTTCTATTTCTTAGTTTGATAAGAATATATAGAATGCTGCCTGGTGTTTATGCCTCTTCATGAGGAAAACTTTGTGATATAATTATGAGTACACCAGTGAGTGTCACAGGGCAGGTGTAACAAAAAATTATATTTTATATATTTGCAGACTTTTAAGTGTCCCTGTTAAACAGCATTTATATTAAAAAGAATTTAGTGCCTGTTGCATGGTTAAACTGTAATAGTCACTGCCATGCAGAGAGCGTATGCTAAATTCCCTCTGATTAAGGGTAGTTCTGTTTTTCGAGCTTTAAACACTGTTTAAGCGTGTGTTAAGGTGCCTATAGATGATTATAGAAGTCACGGTACTGATGAGCTCCGTTAGAGCGAAACGCGTATACCGTTGTGAAGTTTGTCGTAACACATAAAATGAATAGGCATACATAGCGACCTTGAATAGTGCAAGAATAATTCGGTTCTATTTCTTTGTCTGATGAGGATATATAGAATGCTGCCTGGTGTTTATGCCTCTTTATGAGGAAAAAATAGTGATATAATTATGAGTACACCAGTGAGTGTCCCAGGGCAGGTGTAACAAAAAATTATATTTTATATATTTGCAGACTTTTAAGTGTCCCTGTTTAACAGCATTTCTATTAAAAAGAATTTAGTGCCTGATGCGTTGTTAAACTGAAATAGTAACTGCCATGCACAGAGCTTATGCTAAATTCCCTTCGATGATTCAGATTAAGGGTAGTTCTGTTTTTCGAGCTTTAAACACTGTTTAAGCGTGTGTTAAGGTGCCTATAAATGATTATAGAAGTCACGATACTGATGAGCTCCGTTAGAGCGAAACGCGTATACCGTTGTGAAGTTTGTCGTAACACATAAAATGACTAGGCATACGTAGCGACCTTTGAATAATGCAAGAATAATTCGGTTCTATTTCTTAGTCTGATGAGGATATATAGAATGCTGCTGGTGTTTACGCCTCTTTATGAGGAAAACATAGTGATATAATTATAAGTACACCAGTGAGTGTCCCAGGGCAGGTGTAACAACAAATTATATATATATATATATATATATATATATATTGTTATAGACAATTTTATAAACTCGACAAAAAACTGGCAGATTATTTATTACGTTTCGGCCGTCCGGCCTTTTTCAAATCTAAAACACAGGTTCACAATGCAAAACAAAGGTACAAGAAGAAAAACTACGAAATCTTTAAAGATAATAAAAGAGATGCTATGTAACGTCTTGCCACACGAAAGGATGGTTATCATTGCACCCATCCGGTGTTTCTGTAAATAAATATTCTATCAACTTTTGTTCTAGTTCGAATCTCTTTTTATTATCTTTTATACCACTACTGTATACGCAATATTTTATACATTCAGAGACGTTATGGCTTAAATTATGATCCACTATACCATCACTTATGTTTCTGGTGCGCGTATGCGATCTTCTAATGTTTAACCTTCGTGCCAAGTTTAGCGACGTCTGTCCTAGGTATTGAATCTGACATGCGTCTATACTACATGTGCCAACATAAAATCAATTGAAATCTTATGATGTAAGGACACAATTAATTAAACACTTAATGGTATATGGAGGTATATTGGGAGATAATTCAGTATGTTGCCCATTGAACTTTATTGTTAGAGGTTTCCTGACCCTCACACTGGGTGGTTGGTTTTTAAAAACGTGTGAAAATAATATAGATGGAAGTTTAAAAGCATATATCATATGCTTTTTATGCATATAATATAAAATGAAAATTGTATAATCACTCTTCTTAAATTAAAGTTAGCCGATATAAAAGAGACCTGCGCTGGCATTTGCCAGTGCTTTTGCGAATGATCCTTTTTGGTGAAGCTGTAGTGCTGATTTAGTACTCTATGATGTTACTAGAAAATTTTCTAGTACATCATTCACATTGATTCATTCATTGATTGCCGTCTGCCAGTCCTCCTCTGCATCCAGCAGTGGGAGGGAGCTGACACTGATAAGTCATTGTGATGACGAAACGGCATTCGTCATTCTTTCGCGTCGGGCTTACATGTTTTACAAGAAATTCACGCGGAATGGACTCACTCTCCTTAAATTCATGATTAAAGTTAGCCGATATAAAAGAGACATGCGCTGGTATTTGCCAGTGCTTTTGCTAATGATCCTATTTGGTGAAGGAGTAGTGCTGATTTAGTACTCGATAATGTTACTAGAAATGTTCTATTACATCATTCACATTGATTCATTCGTTGATTGCAATCTGCCAGTTCTCCTCTGTATCCAGTAGTGAAAAAGATCTGGCACTGATGAGTCATTGTGATGACGAAACGGCATTCGTCATTCTTTCGCGTCGGGCTTACATGTTTTACAAGAAATTTACGCGGAATGGACTCACTCTCCTTAAATTCATGATTAAAGTTAGCCGATATAAAAGAGACCTGCACTGTCATTTGTCAGTGCTTTTGCTAATGATCCTATTAGGTGAAGCAGTATTGCTAATTTAGTACTCGATAATGTTACTAGAAATTTTCTATTACATCATTCACATTGATTCATTCGTTGATTGCCATCTGCCAGTTCTCCTCTGTATTCAGTAGTGAAAGATATCTGGCACTGATGAGTCATTGTGATGACGAAACGGCATTCGTCATTATTTCGCGTCGGGCTCACATGTTTTACAAGAAATTCACGCGGAATGTTCTCACTCTCCTTAAATAAAAGTTAGCCGATATTAAAGAGATCTGCGCTGGAATTTGCCAGTGCTTTTGCTAATGAACCTATTTGTTGAAACTGTAGTACTGATTTAGTACTCTATGATGTTACTAGAAAATTTTCTATTACATCATTCACATTGATTCATTTGTTGATTGCCGTCTGTCAGTCCTCCTTTGTATCCAGTAGTGAAAGAGATCTGACACTGATGAGTCATTGTGATGACGAAACTGCATTCGTCATTCTTTCGCGTCGGGCTTACATGTTTTATAAGTTAATTGCAATCGTTAAGGAGAATTAAGTTGCAATTTCAAATAAATAGTCAAGGTGAAAACTCCGTATTTATTAGAAATGTTCAAGTTTATTTATGTAGGGTGTGATTCTTATGTTGTATACACATAAAAAATGTAGACTGTATATTATGCACAGTCAGCATATATCCTGAAAATGAACCCAATTGATTTAGAAAATAAAAACTGTTGAAAATAAAAAATAATTGGAACTTTCTATATGAACGTAGATTTCCGAATATTGAATAAAAATATAAGAAATAAATTAGTTTATGGTTCATTATGATTTTACAAATAATTAAGATTTTGTATCATAATTACAAAATATTATAAAGTGCATCATAGATATTTAATTCTATTAATTGATGAAATGAAACAATCTTATATAATAAGTGGAATCATAGAAAACAAACCTATAGATCTAGAAAATATACTTTATCATTTGTTTCAGTGAAAATGGAATATAAAGACTAATAATAAAATAGACTTTATATTATGTATAGGCAGGATATCATTATCTGATAAAAATATACATATATTCTAAAGACGTACCCCACTCTCTTTATAAAACGTAAAAAAACAAGCAAAAAAATTCACTCGGCAATTAAAAGAATGCCTACAAATTCCGATCCTTTGACATATATAGCTGTAAGACTTCAAAGAGATCATGGATCTCTTTATATGTGATCTACAAAATTAGATCCATCTTTTGCCATTAAAAGATTTATGAAACTAATAAAAATTGGGATTTTATACAAAATCTTTCTTTTTATACGTGAAACATTATTTTTGTAATCCTGATGATAATAGCAGGAGCTATCGAAATATAGAATTTTTATCACATAAAGGATATTTTCTTCTTCGTTAATGTAATAATATACAAAAGATTATACTTTGATCTCAACAATATTCCATCAAATGAAAACAAAATTGGCAGCAAAATAAAATCAACAAAATAACAAAATAAAATCATATATAAAGATAAGTTCCTAGGTGTATCATTTATTTAAACACTAAATGTGCAGATGTATCAAATTTCCCAATAATGAAAAGAGATTTCCCAGATATATATGTTTCGAAGTCTTGTAATAAGATGAGATCTGTTGGGGGTTTATATAAAATTAATATTTTTGTCATGTATTAATCTTGAGAATAATAATTCACCAGATTGATTAGATAACATAATAATCCCTTCAAGAAGAAAAGGAGCATCTGACTTATGAGGACTCTGTTATGACAAGTTCTCTTTTAAAACTATAAAGTATATTTGCCATTACATAAAAACATTTGAATAAAAACTATTAATAATACACGATATTCAAATCTTGTTGGTCCAACCGGCCTGTCATCTATGCCCGAAGCGCAGCTAACATTGTCCCGTTAGATGACAACGCTAAATATCTGCAGCAAGAATTCTGTCTACCGTCGCTTTCCAGTCACTGCTGTTATTCACCGACCTAATTCATGTATTCAGTCGCATGATCCTATACTCAACGCACCAAAAGGTTCAACATCAGCAGGCCAAATATGGTAGATTGGCGTCAGGTCGCCTTATTTGCTACGCTTCCTTGGCCTCTACAACATTAGCTACCACTCTAAGTTCGGGGACAGCTGTATTAAGGTGGATCGGCCTCTAAGTATCTGGGTAAGTAAAGTCATATGGCTAATTTCAGGCGGTGGAGTCTTCACGGAGCTAGTCTTTCATGATAGAATTAAACATTTTGGACTTAATAAATATTAATGACTTGATAAATGTAGCTTGAGGAACAGCTAGTTGTATAAGCCTAGGTTGTGGACTTGCGTGCCATATAAAAAGAATTTAATTAAAAATGAAGCCTGGAGAATTCTAAAGAATCAGAACTAATGCCAAAACAAAAATTAATGCGTTAGAAAAACTATGAACACAGCTTATAAAAACAGGATAAAATTTTGGGAAGGTAAACAAATCAATTGATCAAGTGTTTTTATATTTACGAGATGTAAAGGATGGGTCACAATTTAAAAATAATAAAACTGCTACATACATATTCATCTACCATAGAGCACTGAAATCACATTCATATGATGTTAACCTTTCATTGAGAGGAGATTGGAAGGCAATTATGTAAAATCAATCAACAACGAGATCGAATTGCAATTAAAACAACAAATACAAACAGCAAGAAACTACTAAGATCCAATTTTAGGAAACGAAACTACATTTAATGTGGGAGTTGTAATAAACAGCGCACAAAACATGGAAGCCAGATGCAATAGCGGATCAGTCAGCAGCTGCAGCATCTTTACAAGACACATTAAATACTGTGCTATTTAAAGAATCCAAATTGTTGAACCGATAATTAATAACCTTTATGTTAAGCTTTAACTTCAGGTTTGAAATTCCTAATTTTATATTTGAATCTATCACAAAGTTTGTGACACTAAAGAAAAAAAACAACTGATCAATTAAGTATAGAGAAACCAAAATCAATACTCTTCAAAATTATGAAATTTGAAGAATATAGAGCACTAGAAGAGGAGTATGATATTGAGATAAGTAATGAAATTTTACACCCGGAATTTATAGCATATCTCGGAATGTTAGCTTTGTGTTCATTCCGTTGTGTTTTTTAAAGTCCGGCAATTGTACTAAAATCTCTTAACAGGACATTTTCAGAAAAGATTCGATTACTTTATTTAGATGAGTTCAGGGAAGTGGATATGGCAATTACTTTACCTACCGAAGAATGTTTGAATTCTTATAAACTATCTATGCAAGAGGGTTCAACAGGAACCAAGTCTACCGTTGGATATTGTATCACACATTTGCTATCTAAAAACAGCACTACATCAACTTTAGGAATCCTGAGATACGGATTACTGACACACACTAGCATGGCAGGGTTGCAATTGATTTCCATGCTATTATTAGCTGCAAACACCCTAAAATTTGATGACACTCTCAAGCTTTTGAGATTACTGGGGTGTAGGGAATCAATGAAATCTATAGACAGAGTGATAGTTATCTTGAAATGTACTTCACCGGTTATGATGGAGTAAGTGAAGTAGAAATAATAAATAAAAGATCAATAAAGACTACATTCAAGTGGGCCAAACTTATGGATCAAGCATACTATGCTGATTTATCAATTAAAAATAACATGTACTTCGGTTACATGCTTGCTTCATTGAACTCGAAAAGTATCAACGAGGGGCAGACTCAAATGGCAGTCTTTGAGTCACCTCTCTTACCCAAAGAATTAAAGGAAAGAATATTTATTGACATGCGTCTTTTATCTAAAGCAGTGTTTAATGAAATCGATGAAACACAAAATTTCGTAGAATATAATGCAGTTATTCGTAATATTAGGAGCCAAAAGGTAATTATCAATGATGATGAAATTGAGGATGAGCCTATTGAAAGAATCGCAGTTCAAAGTTCAAGACCAATTGTAACTAGAAAAAGCTCTAGAGTGGGAACATCAATAATGCAAGGTATTAATAGACAGAATCAGCAAAATCATGATTCGAATATAGAAAATCTAAATGAAGAATTTGAAAATCTGTCATTTGATAGGTTAAATTCATAAACTGCTCAAAAGATACATTGATTATTTTCCTATATTAGTTCATCAATTTGATTTTTTACTTTGTCAATTATATATTTACTCACTTACTGTTATTTAATCTTTTTAATTTTAATAAGTGGTTTATATCTTTTATTAATTAATTATGTTATTAAAAAATATATATTTATATGTATCAAGAGTAGGTATGATAAAATTAATTCAAATCCAACTCATTGAGAACAAAAAAGTTAAAATCAGTCAAAATACTTTATAAAATCTCAAATTAGAGCTTGAGAAGAAATCCAAAACAATAACAATAAAAACTGTTAACCATCAGAAGAGTTAAACACCAAAGCTAATCCTAGTTACCGATTCATTATATATAAAATAGCTTACAGAATCACTAAAATAATAATTCTCACCTCAGCTACATTATTGTATTATTACATATTTACCATCAACAAGACTAAGAATACACTGGTATTAAATAGATTAAATTCATCACGACTGTCTATTGTTAAAGACATCATCTCACTATTCAAATCATCATTACTTAAGAAAGTCAAAAAGTCCTTTTCATTAATTATGAGTGACAATCAATATACAAATAAAAAATACTGAATTTAGACTTTGATCTTCTCGGGGAGACAAGAGAGGAAATATATGAATCTGATGTACTAAATGCAGGGGTTGACGAAAACCTTAAGGTGATCGAAAGTAAAGATGATCGGAAAAGAAGAGAAGAGATCCATCATAAAATATATAATCAAGCTCCTACGCTTAATGTTATGCCTACTGATAGTCATCATATCAATACCACAGTGAAAACTTAATCAAGTACAAATCTACGGGACATTATTCCTTCTAATAGTCGCTGCCTTTCGATCATCAAAAATCTCATGTTTAGTGATGAGGATAGAATGAAGGCTTTCCTTGAGTCCTCAGTGAAATCATCTGTGCTTTTTGACCGCTCTATGATCCGGATATTAGATCCATGTTCTCATTCATTGACCCATGAATTTAAGATAGGGGTTATTCAATCTATTAAAAACGAAAAGTCTATAAACCTTTACTGGAGCGGTTTCATAGATAATTAGCTTTCACGAGTTGTCTCTGATCATCAAGTATCTGTAAAGAACTTGCAAATTGAGCTCAAAAAAGTATTGGATCGCTTGTCACCCATCAGCCACAATTTAGACTCTTGTTCGGAAAGGATGCCAGGATTATTTGCTACGATTCCAAAGATTGCAGAGGAATTGATAGATTTATCAAAAAACAACGAATATTGACAAGTGAGTTGAAAACTATTATAGATGATGCAAAAATGATGAAATATGTAAATCTCATATCTGTCGACAATTGTTCTGAAACATCATCATAATGCACTATTAAAACAAGGTATAATCAAGACAAAGCTACAGCATCAGAACCCCAAAATAAGCAGTCTAACTCATATATAATTAATTCAATGCTTGGAATAGAAGAGTTTAAAATAACAGACTATGAAGATTTATTAACAGAAATAAATCAATATTCTAACTACTCTGATAGGCAATTATTACCAACCAAGATCTTGACGAAAATGGTGGGCTCAAATAAGGGGGTTATCGGAATCTTATTATACCATCTTACAAATATGCCATTAAAGGAATGCATATCAGTTTCATCAGAACTAATATGTCTTTATTATGTAGTTTAATCAGTAAGTTATCAAATAAAAACTGATTTATCTTGGTTTGATATTTGTAACTCTAGCACTGTTCCTTTAAAACTATTAAATCGAAAATGAAAGGAAATTATAGATTTTGTGTGTAGTATTTTAAGAATGCAAAATTGATCATAAATGACTATTGAATAGAGTCTATTGATTAAAGTCAAATGACTATTGATTATTTTCTAAAGGAAAATAAGAATTGATAAATACTCTTATCACGATGAAACCTTACAATGCTCGACTTTGCCACTAAATAATGGAGGCGACCAGTTAGGGTCGCCTATAACATTAATATTTAACACTAATATTATTGTAATGTATTGATATTGATCATAATAATTTACCAGATCGATTAGATAACATAATAATCCCTTAAAGAAGAAAAGGAACATCTGAATTATGGGAACTCTGTTATGACAAATTCTCTTTTAAAAATATGAAGTATATTTGCCAATACATAAAAACATTTGAATAAAAACTATAAATAATACACGATATTCAAATATTGTTTGTCAAACCGGGGAATGTCAGCTATGCCCATAGCGCAGCTGACACTACCCAGTTAGATTACAACATTCAGTCTATGAGGAAAGAATTCTGTAGACAGTCGCTATCCTGTCACTGATGTTATTCACCGACCAAATTAATGTATTTTCGCATTACAATATACCCAACCACCAAATGTTTCCACAACAGCATAACAAGCATGGTAGATTGACGTAAGGTCGGTCTTACGGTCAGGTATTTCTATAGAGAAATGATGTGTGCTGAAACAGAAATAAAAAAGCTGTAACTTCCAGAAACTTCAAAAATCACGTGATCGATGTGTACCAAAAATTGGGTCTTAAAATTGACAGAGATAAAACCATTGTCAGCACATGCAACTTTGTATTCTTGAACAGATTATATAGCATCAGCTAAGAAGTACTTACCGCTGCGAAGATATTTTCAAAATTAAGTAGAGAGCATACAAAAATGTTTGGCGAACAATTCTGCAATGCAGAACTACAATGGAAAATAGCCACACGAATTCCCAGATTGTGTAGTGAAAAAGCGGAAAAACAAAGTGGCTTAAGCAACTCAAACAAGATTTAGAAAAAAGAGGATATACAAATAGAGAAATTTATCAAAATTTCAAAAAAGCGCATAATAAAAACAATATCTTAACAGTAAAGGATAAGAATAGAAAGAAGTACGATATTCAGATATATATACCCTATCACCCAGCAATTCGTAATCTACAAAAGGATATCATGTATGGTATAAATAGTCAACGACCAAAACTTGGAAGGGCTAATTTGTCGATTAGGATCATTCATAAATCTACTCATACTATTAGAAAGACATTAGTTAGAAACAAATTGAAAAAAAAACGTTCGACAATTAGTCGACCAAAATGAATCCACGAAATGTAACCGACGGAACACAAAATGTTTCATACAAATAAAGGAAGCCAACAAAATAATTAGTTCAACCACAGGACTCAAATATAATATTCGGAAATCAACAAACTGTGCCTCAAAAGGTATCATTTATGCAGCCACATTTAGGATCTGCGGTGTACAATATGTAGGTGAAAGTGGATTGTCGATGAATGTTAGACGATCGACGAAGCGATTTGAATAAAAGATTGATACACCGTGATGCAGTGGTAAATCATTGTGTAACTGAACACGACAATGAAAAAAGGGATGTCTTTGATTATGTTGTCATTGATTCAGATCTAAATGAGAGCGAACATCGCAAAAAAAAGAGAGCAACGGTGGATTGGCCAACTGATGACCGATCAAGGAAAGGGAATCAACAACGATCACTGTTACAACTAGCGTTTAATTAAAGATTATACATAAAAAAATTATTCTACTCTGCGAACTAACATTTTTTTATTTTGTTCTGATTTCAGATTGATAAAGGCGTGAACGCCGAAATGTAAAAATATATTTATTTTGTTTTTACTGATGTTACAATTTGAAAACTTATAATTTTGCAGTTTATAAGAAGTCCCAGCCGACGGTGTTAATTATCATGATATAAACAAAGATCAAATTTTGACAAAGCTCCTCAACGTGAAATAAACTACATAGTTAAAAGAAATGAAGAATATGAAAGGAATCGAGATAAAGAAATGCAGATTCCTATTCCAATGTCCAAATTTTCTATGGATAGAAGTCGTTTCGGAAGAAGCAAATTCAAACAACGTAACACTAGGAAAGCCATCGGAAAAGAGTATAATGAATCGTTTAGTAAAACGATAAATGATGATTTCAATGAATTTGACCCGTATGGTCCTTATCAAAGACAATCATCTAACACTGCCATTGGATACGAACAAGGTGTATGTATAGTATCACCATTTTAAGTTAACTGTTCAACGTCAAAAACTACGGAGTATCAGACATTTTGTAAACTAATGGACTCGATAATGATAGGCACCGTAATGGAAGACATGAATACGGATGCCGGTGTAGCACATAGTCTACGACCTGAGGAAGCAAACTTTTATTGCGATTTTGGTTATATGACACCTTTAGTCGCTGCATTCAACAGCGCTGTAAGACGCATCTCATCCAACCAGGATGAGATCAATCAAGTTGGAAACAATTATACATTCGCACAGCTTCGAGCCCAAACCATCACCGCCGCTCATCGTTATAGAATTGGACATTATCTATAAATCGTACCTGAATTCCCGAATACATCTTTTTCTTTTTAATAAATTCGTAAACATCAATGAGTAGAATATTGAATTGTGCTACTGACGAAGGGGTAACACGAAAACGTTTTTAAATAAAATTGCAAAAGAAGCGTACTGAACTGATCACGTCGATTAAATACGCAGCTGTGGAATCGTTGAAAGACGTTAATGCTGCTGACCAAAAGCCGATAATCGACTCGATCAACCGGAAAGTTATAAAGCCGTATGTTACAATACCGCCAAATAGCCACGAGGGTTCTAACACAAAACGCTCCTTTTGGAATGTAGTCAAACAACTAAAACAGAACAAGGAGATCAAAATATGTAATGCCGATAAATGTAAAAAAGTGGTCGTCTGGAATACAATGGATTATGACGCGGAAGGCCTCAGACACCTAGAGTCTGATACTTATACACAAATAACAAACGATGAACACCAAGCTATAATCAAGAGGGTAAGCGATGACCTATTATTACTACACTGCTATGTGTGGTAGTGCAGTTCGCCGTGTCAATGAACATTTAATTGCTTATATCAGTAGAGCCCGTTCAGATGCTGTGGGCAACTACAGAATCGAATTTCGTGGAACGCACAACCCAGGGACTAGTTTGAGTGGTGTTTTCTCCTCGTATTACCGAGGACAGATGGTTGAAAATTATTTGGTATCAGCAGATTTGCAGACGACTTTAGGCTTATCTCGACGGATGTCTCAGAGTTTGGTGCCCGTAATAACAATGGGCAGTAGCTCTAGTAATAATGTGTCGTTCTATGCAATGGTTGTTTTATATTCTTTTTGTCAACTGAACAAGTGCCAGTCCTTGTTGCCATAGGAAATCATTATTTTCAATGGGCAGATGTTACCGTTGAAGATAATGTTCAAGAAGCGGTTTGTAGACGGATTATGGAAGCTGTTGGGGCACAACGCTTAGTTATATTGGCCGATCATTTTACAGTCGACGAGTTAGTTGTACTTAGATTAATTGCGAATGGACTTCCTCGTTTTGCCACCAACGCAGATTCTGCAACTGTTATCATATTGAATGACTTAAGAACTTCAGAAATGTTCTTCAGAAATGTTGGTATTGGGTCGTGGTGCTGCTCCTGCTTATCCAGCAGAAGTCCCAACTGCCCTCGAAATTTCTACTACTTTGGCCAAATTGGCTAAAATATCCTATGAGGGTGCATCTTATTATGCAGGATTAATCAGAGCTTCTGCCAATGCCTTCAGATTTAGGGGACGTGGCGATCATCGTGCCTATGTTGACGGCTTTGTGCAACATAGACGTTCGACTTGGATTTCTCCAAGTTTCAGAAATCCATTAGTTTTGTGGTTTCGGTTGGCTTATACCAATGAAAATGCACCGTATGATGCTGATTTAGCATCTTTTATGGGTTGGACGCCCAATAATATCCAACATAGGAACAGCCACCAAAAAGCTCTCCAAATGGCTACACAATGAGTTGTTCTCGGTGGCTTAGAAGCATGTCATCATATATTGGAAGCACCGACGAATTCCTACGTATTCTTGACAGATCAAAGAGCAACATCAAAGGCAACAATATGGCAACCCTTGACGTAGAGTCTCTATTTACAAGCATCGATACGAACAAGGGAATCGAAGCGATAAAAGCTCTTCTTACAACAGCGGGATGGGACGATAGTCAGATACATGTCATTTGCGACTTCTGGAAGTTGTACTAACATGCAATACATTTAGCTATAAGGGCAAGCTATTTCATCAACTCAAGGGAACAGCTATGGGGACACCCGTAGGTCCTACATGCGCAGGCCTCTACGTAGCCTACATCGAAAACAATTTTCTTGCAAGCCACCCTATAAAACCAACATTATGGGTATGCTACGTCGACGATATCCTCATAGCATGGTCACACTCCACATCCGACTTAATTAAGTTATGTGAGTCTCTAAATAAATGCTCTGAGTTGAAATTTACACTTGGCAACCAAGATGATAAAGAAGTTCCATTCCTGGACTGTCTGCTATATAAATCGAAATTTGGTAGATAGGAAACCAAAAGCTACTTTAAATTCAATGGTATAAAATCATATGTACACGCAAAGAGTGGACATCCCTATGCAATGAAACGACTCATAATTCGAAACAAAGTGTATCGAATTAGAAAAATATGCTCTCAAAAAACTGACTTCATGCAGTGCATCGAAACAATGAAAGAGCGATTCATCGAGCGAGGCTATACGAGACAACAAATTGAGAGGCAAATTCAGTATGGATGGAGAAAGTCGAGGAAAGAGTTATTGCAGTTAACAAAAAAGACTGGAGAATACACAAATAAAAAGTTTGATGGCAATACAAGGAACGAAACAGAGGTTAGTACGGAGAACCGAATGAATAAAATTACTGAGCTGAA